>JAFVLL020009761.1:0-30565 GCA_021397915.2 Tor tambroides | reverse complement strand
CGGTAAAGACAGAACACAAAGCAGCGCAGCACCGGACTTTGAACTTGCAGCGCTCATGTTTATTTAATGAAATCATAGCCTTTTGAAGTTTAATCATCACACATTCAGCCATATCGCAATTCTGGTCTTTCCGTCTCCAAATTTAAGACCTCTTGATCATAATTAAGACTTTCTTGTACAATTTAAGACTTTTTAAGGCCTTAAATTTGATACAACTAAATTTAAGACATTTTAAGATCCTGCGGAAACCCTGTTTATTAGACACCTAAATGGATCAGCATTTTATCATGAACATTATTAATCTCTACTCAAACAGAAGTTTCAACTTGTGTGCATAAATAAATATCTGAAGCAGTGTATTTCTGAGATGCCTTTATTGTGCATTTTGGAAATCCAGTGACACTGACACAGTACAGAATCCTACACCCTATTCTCCCCCATTTCTCCTGACAGGAAGTATATAAGGAGGAAGTACCTTAATCCCCTTTGCAATCTTAATTTGAACAGAGATCAAGAGAAAAACGGAAAGAGAAATAACTGGCTGCGTTTTCCACAAACAACATGCATTCTGGGGTCTTGAGGGGGGCGGGGGGCAAAGGGGTGACGTTCACACGGTTAAAAACAATAAGAGGACATTGAAGCATGATTCGCTCTTACTGGTCCACTGTGAGTCAGTCTGTCAGATATCTGTTCATCTTATGTCACGTCCTTGAGAAAAATCATAAAAACAAATACGGAAAGAAACAAACGCTCAATACTTAAGCTGTCTTGCTATACATAAAAGGAGATCGTCTGCTTAAATATGCAAATGGAAAGGCTTTCTTCTGCATTTTATAGTGTCATTTTCTCATTTAATCGTTTTCGTATACATGTCCTCTCTCTAAAAATGTGCTGTTCTAGGGTAAAGCTAGGCCCTTCAGGAGCGGGCGTCTGTCGGATCTCATGTAAAATGACGTATCTGCAGCAGAAGTGATTGGTCCTGAAGAAGGTTTAATCTTCCTCGCTGCCGCTAGCTGAATGCTCCTATACAAAAACATTAGAAAGAGAATTAGCATACGTGAGCAACAACAGGAGTGCAAACAAAACCCCCCTGCATCATATTTGCTGAATGAAATCCAATACTAATTTTGGGGTGCTGATTCCAAAAATAGTGCCTGGTTTTCTCTAGCATCAGTTTCTCACAAAATGTGTGCATTTCATAGCATTTTGCTTCCAATATCCAAACGCAAGTTGATGTTGTCTTGTATTACCTCTTAATGATCAGAAAAACTGCCACAATGACATGATTCATATCTTAGTCTGAGCCAGGTTACAACTACTTGTTCAATTCTCTAACAATTTTCACATGTATGAATGATGAAGACATTATGGCCACGTACACACTGCAGTTAAATTCGGTTGTCAGCTCACCTTTTACTCCTTAATCGTGTCCTGTACACACATAATTCAATAAAATACGGGAGTGACAACCGCATTAACTCCCGAAAAATACAGGTAGTGACAACCACATTTACAGAAATTCTATGCAGTGTGTACAGAACTGAACTGAACAACTAGTTTTAATGACGCATTTAAACAGCTTCGTTTGTATGCGAGATGCAAAAAATAACAGTGAAAGAAGTCTTAACCTTAGCACATTTTTGACACGGCGCTAGTTGCGCTCACGAGCCCTGCGCTAAAGTGCGTGTGTTGCCAGATCTCCATAGGAAAAAAAAAAAAACAACAAACAAGGACAAGCACAAAAAAAACACTAAGACACCCAAATGCTTTGTTTTATAACACCAAAAAAATCATATATCTCATATCCGTGACAGACCACTTTATTAACTCCATAAAGTGTCTAGCTTTATGAGCTAAACCAAACAACATGACTAAAAGCGCTTGTAAATATGAGGACATGGCAACACTGCAAGACAGAGCTCTCTAAAGCAGCCTCCCGAGCATAAATGAAACACAGCACGTTGTCTATCAGCGAGCGGTAGTTTTGTTCAAATCGACGGACAAAAAGAGGCTTTATCCAAAAATGGCAGATAAGTGGGCAAACGGCTAAATTTTTATTCACTCCCGCAAGACGCCAAAATGTTGCTATGGTACAAATGCGGGAGTGAGTGCTGTTCAGTACACACATGGAACGATAATTTAGGGGATTCACTCCTGCATTTAAAAGCGGTTGTCACTCCTGAAACTTGCAGTGTGTATGTGGCCTAATTTTCATTGCAGATTGTAAGTTCAATGATACATTTCAACATTACACCTAAAACTTGACTTAAATAGAAAAAGTAATATCTGGCTTAGCACACAAGATTTAGGCCTGTGTTATTAACCATTTTCTTTTTTTTATGTACTTTTCCTTTAAATTCCATATTTATTATTCATGAGTACCTCTTCCTGGTCCTCCTCACTTTCTTCATCGCTAACGACGGGTTTAGGGCGCCAGCTGCGTCCGCTTCGGCGTCTTCCCTTCCCTCTCTCCACCTTTTCCTTTCGGCTCAGCTTTATCTTTACCTTCACTGAACGAGCTAAAAACACACAGACACATATGTTAATCATGGACTTAAACTATTTGAGTTGTACATGCAAAATACTCCGCTCAGATAATAGTTGCACTGTACAAAATTTTTTGATTACAGTGTCAGAATCGTCATTTAATACTCACATTCAGACTCTGATCCTTCGTCTACCTCGTCCTCTTCCTCCTCACTCTCGTCTCCCTCGCTCTCCTCCTCTTTCTCGATCTTCTGCCGCACACTGGTGAACACAGACTGCAGCACGATAGAGTCCTCGTAGATCTGAAATATTACATCATGGTCTCATTTCAATCAGCCAAGTGAAGTACAACTAACAACCTACCAGTGTTATTGTTAAATAAAGCTATTAAAATGCATGTTACTTAAATAAACATATACATACATACATACACATATATATATATATATATATATATGTGTATGTGTGTGTATTTATATATACATAAACACTGAACACACATTATGTAAACAAAAACTTATTTTGGATGTGATTAATCGCGATTAATCGTTTGACAGCACTAATATATATATATATATATATAGAGAGAGAGAGAGAGAGAGAGAAATATATAAAAATCTTAAATTTACTTATATTTCAGTAAGTTATGGCATCAGTTTTATTCATTTAATTTAAGAAGTGCTAAAATAACTAAAACTGAGAAAAAAACAATATAGACATTTAAAAAAAACTAACAAGACAATAAAAGCACAATTATTAAAACAATAAATATACAAGTTTATACTAATGAACAATATTAATAAAACAAATATTACCAGTGATCCCTCCAGGTTGAAGGTCTGAGCGTTCTGACAGAGAAGCATGACGTCTTTCTCCAGGTCATTCAGAGTGCGGTACTTGTGACTCCTAATGCGTTCCTGCACAAAACAGAGCAAGATTCAACACTTAAATCATTATTTACTAATATATTATAAATTACCAGGTATTCATAATATAAATAACTTTAAGGAAATTTAGAGTTAAATGATAAAAACCTGGACTGCAATCAGAGTAAACATGTTCATAAAAAGGGCTCACTATTATTAACAACAGCCCCAATTTACACCTTAAAAAAAATTAAATAAAAAATGAAATAATAATAAAATCTCCAAGTTACACCTTAAATATTATTATTATTATTATTACGATTAGTGTGAATATTTAGTGTATTTCAGTGGGTGTTGGTGCCCCAGTCAAAGCATTTGCAAATTAATCACTTAGAGAGAGAGAGAGAGAAAAAAAAAAGACAAACCTTGATCTTCCTGAAGTCCACAGGTTTGCGAATGAGTTCGTAATATTCTGGCAGCTCTTTACGAGATGGCAGTTGAATAAACACCTCACTCAGTTGTCTTCCATTGCTGTTAAAAATAAAATGACAAAAAAAAGCATGACTCTCAAATGTTTATCTAATCTATATTAAATAAAGCATAAAATAACACTATAAGACTGTCATTCAATAAAACACACATTTCACCATTTTGAACAGAATAAGTGTGGAAAACACATTTCTGCATATCAAACAGTACAGAATGGTATTTGCAACTAGAGACCTGCACTTCCGCGGGACCCAACGCAACAGGGTGCGGCGCAGGACAACTTTTGATGGGCGAGTGCTGGTGCGGGCAGGAAGAGAGTTGTGTGTGTGTGTGTGTGTGTGTGGGATGCGGGAGAATAAAATTATTTGCGTGACTCCCGCAAAATAGAAATGATCTAAACATTAAATGGCTAAAACATAAATTGTTATTTATCTGTTGCACAAAAGCAAAAAGAACAAATAATATTAACATTAAAATGATTAACATCCGCAAGCTAGGCAGAGTTTCTATTTATAACACGTGTTCAATGGGTTGCGCAGTGTAGCCAATAACAGACTCAGCTGTTGATTTCTGGAACGCAATGGCCAATCAGAGGTGATTAAGTTAGAATCCACTCACCGCAGTGCTGAAATTGCGTGCTCACGAATCGTCTCATTTTAATACACGAAGTGTAGACATTGTGAAAGATTCATTGTGCATATGTTCATTGTGTTATAACAGAGCTTTATAAGACCGCGATGAACTGAGATGTCAGCTTTTAGTGATAATAAAGGAAGCGCAGCTCGTATTTTGCCATGCCACACAATGCACGCAGCAGCCCATGCTTGCTTTTCTGTTAAAAATAACAGTGGTTTGTGAATGTTGATGCTTAGTCTAAATAAATATTTTATCGGGAGCATTTACGCTGGGATGTTGTGGAACTCAGGAGATGTTACAGAACCATTTCATGTAAATTCGATGTACTGAAAAAAAAATCTTTATGGATGACTTTTATGCGGGCTTTTGCAGGCAGGAGTGGGACCAGATAAGATATATTTTATGCGGGAGCGGGCTGCGCGGGACTGAAAAACCCGTCCTGCGCAGGTCTCTATTTTTCAACACCGAATTCATGGGTTTGACTCCCAGCAAAGTTAACATTGATGAACTAATAAAACTGTATGTCTTTAATGCAGTGTATATTTCTACAAATAAAATCACCTGGCTAAATCTGTAAATGTAAATACCTTTAGAGAGAACCTGAGAATTTTTTTTTTTTTTTTTTCAGTTCTGTGCACCTGCCTTTAATTGTGAAACATCATATTCATAACAGAAACTTTTCACATTAGAGTTTCAAAACGTTACATGCATGTTCATGATCCTAAATGAGAAAAATATACCAAATTTGAGAAAAATATACCAAATTTACCAAAAAAACAAAAAAGGTTAATAGGTTAACCAATATTTCCAACAACTCAAAAATCAGTGTAGGTCAAATTGGCCCATAAAATAATATAAAGGCTAAAGAAGATGAATGAAGTGACTAACCCATCCTTGTATTTGATTACTGCATCCACAATCTTCTTCATCTTCTTGGTGAGTGTGGGAGGGTTGGGCGAGAGTTTTTCAGCAGGCGGACGACCTCGTTTCTTTTGCTTCTTACTGTCGTCATCTTTATCTCTGCTCCGCCCACTGGAGCTGGGCGTGGCCGGGCCTGGAAGGTCGAGGTCACGGTCGCGCTTCCTTTTCCGGGTCGTTTTCTTGTAGCGCACCTCTTCTTCAATCTCATCCAGGGTGCCTTCCTCGATGGCCTGAGAGGAGTTAAATGTCAATACACCTTCCTTTTTATAACCAAAGGTTCAATACAAAGCATTTGTGATTCCTCATTCACCTTCAGCCATTGTTTCTCTGTGAGGGAGTCGCTGTAGTCCACTTCTTTTCTTTGACGGGAGCCACGGCCGAACATCTTCTCCTCTTCTTCTTCGCAAGTGAGCCTTTCCACCTCTGCGTCGTCTTTCATGATCCAGGTGGGCAGCTCGTCCTCCTCCATCAGCCGGGGTTTGCGTTTTGGGTTGCGAGCCTCTTCACGACGGCGGTCGAGATCCATGCGCTGGACGAAAGGAAAAGGAAAATTAGGAGTCAATCAAAACAAAGAGTGTCAATTTAATGAAAGTTATGCAAGTACGGCTTGCTAACCATGAAGTGGTCGAACTCTTCCTCGCTTCTAGCGATCATCTGATTAACAGTCTCGTCATCTGGCACTTCATCTTCCTCCTGAGATATGAGAAAACAAAAGCGAGTGAATGTTAACTTTGGAAAACGGAGGCTGTTGACAGGACACGGAAATTGTCCATCATAAACGGGTGTCCGTACCTCATCCTGCTCTTCGTGCTCCAGGATGGCCTGCAGGAAAGCTCTGCGCTCGTGGCTGGACGACTTCTGGTCAAACATACCGGCCTGGATGACCTTCTGGTCCACGTTCAGCTTGTATTTGGCAGCGGCCAGGATCTTCTCCTCCACGCTGTTCACGGTGCACAGACGCAGCACACGTACCTCGTTCTGCTGCCCGATACGATGGGCGCGATCCTGGGCCTGCAGATCCTAGAAGAGACCAGAAAGAAGCATTCAGAAGCATAAAATATTGTGAAAAAATAAAACCAACAAGAGACATTGCATCAAATCAGTAAAAATCATGACGTCACAGAGAAGAAACCCGCTGCTTAATATTACTGAAACTGCTGCACACTCTATTCTACAGAAACTCTAAAGATTCTCTATATAAATGGTTATTGAATTTTGTTTTACACAGATTCTATGGTACTAAATCTTATATGGTAACATTTTACAGTAAGGTTAAATCTGTAAGAATTAGCAATGAAAAATTCTGTACAATTTTCAGCATTTATAATATTACCATAATTTAGGGTTATGTTAATTTCTACAAACACTAATCCAGTTAAAACATTTCAGTTTGCTAAATGAACAATGCATTATCAATAAACAAGAATTAACAAATGAGGAATACTAAATTCTACATTCTATTCAACACTGATTTAAAGATTCTATTCTACAATGATTCTAAAGATTCTATTGTACAATGATATCATTTAGAACAACTCTAAAGATTCTATTCCACAATGATTTTGCACTAAAGATTCAATTCTGCCAGTGTTTCCCACAGGATTTTGTGAGACTTGTGGCGGCAGGTGACGTCACATATTAATTTGCATATTTATGACGTCATTGCGTCAAGTTTGTGTTCAGACAAGTTTTGGCACTTAAGATCTGTTCTACTCTATGAAATGTCACATACTGTAATACAACGGAATGCCCAATAAAGCTGTTCACATTATATTTTCTGTTGTAATACATAAAACAAGTATAAATAGTAAACACGACCCATTAATAGGCCTACAACATGTTAACCAGGAATCACTCTCACTATACTCCTTAAATCCTGATTTAATCGCGACATCGTCTGATAACATCAATATACATCTAACTTACACTAAAAAGCAACTATATGCGGTGGTTTTGGATATATTACTGTTTTGTCTCATTCAGCGCACTGCCCGCGTCTGAGTAACAAACTATGCACATATTAACAGACGAATTATGTTCACATTTAAAAGTCCAAACAGTCAGTAAGCGACAGGTGCTTGGAAACGCTGTTTTGTAAATGATTTATTGACGATTTTGCTGCGTTACGGCCAACTGAAAGTGCTGCTTCTCTGCCGCTCACTGCTCAGAACTGACGCCGAGAAAAGTGACACTGAGCCGGGAGAGTCAGACCTCGCGCTCGCGGAGCAGTACTGGCGACATCTTCCAACTGAACGATAGCTAAGGTTTTTTGAAAAAAGTCACTAGGTTTGTCAGTATGCACCTGTTATGGGGGGAAAAAAAGCCACCAAAGGGTCTGAAAGTTACTAAATATTATGCTAAAGTCGCGCTCGTGTGTGTGAGACGCGGGAGCTGATGGCAGCGGGCGGTGGATATTGTTGCGGCCCGCCACAAATAAATCAACGTATGGGAAACTGGAGATTGTCTGTGGGAGTGTCGACACTTCGTGAGCACACAGAACGAGCAGCACGAAACGCGTAGGGCGAGGGGAGATTTTTTTCACTAGTTAATCGATCGCGGATGTTTTCATTATCTCGGCCAGATTAAAAAAAAGTGTAAGAGATAATAATAGTAATAAAAACAAAAATGTGTCACCAAATATACTTGGGCGGCCGTTAATATACCTGGGCGGGGCGCCCAGGTAAAGTCTATGTGTGGGAAACACTGATTCTGCAATTAATGACTTTTAAAAATTCTATTGTACAATGATACTATTCAAATGCTTCTGAAGATTCTATTCCACAATGCTTCTATACTAAAGACTCAATTCTGCAACGAGTCCATTCTCGTCATTAAGTTATACTTTCAATTGTGCAAAGATTCTAAAGATTCTATTCCACAATGATTCTGTACTATGAATGAATCTATTCTAAAATTTCTTCACTAATGATTCTATTATATACTTTATGTAAGCTCTAACTATTCTGTCTACAATAAAGTGAGTGGGATTTATGAACAATAAGCTACTACAAGAACTTTTATCACATTAAGAGTTTCCCCTATTGTTAAACGGCACTATATTTAAAGGGACAGTATTGTACCTGGTGAGGGTTCCAGTCACTGTCAAAGATGATAACAGTGTCAGCAGACTGCAGATTCAGCCCCAGACCTCCTGCTCTGGTACTCAGCAAGAAGATAAAGTACTGAAAGGATGGATCATTAAAGTTCTTCAGCAACGTGCCACGATCCTCAGCCTTAGTGGTTCCTACAAAGACAAAAGAACGATGTTAGCACGATTAAACTGTCAGTGACTCATAGATTTGAATGATTATTTAGCCAGGACTTTTCAAATAAAAACAAACAGCAGAGAATGTCATACAGTAGTTTTTCCTAAAACTCTTGATTCTGTGTGAACCTGGTTGAAGCGACTCACCGTCCAAGCGCAGGTATTTGAAGTTGCGGTAGGCAAAGTAGTCTTCCATGATGGTCATGAGCGAGGTCATCTGACAGAAGAGCAGCACTTTGTGGTTGGTGGCGCGGAGCTTCGGCAGGATGCGGTCCAGCAGCTCAAACTTACCGGAGGCACGGTACAAATCAGGTCTACAAAGAGCCGGTGCAGTACACGATAAATCACAGAGAAAACCAATGAGAATGAAAGGTTTCAACATTTTAGTGTTCTACGTACCCCTGAACAATGCCTCCAGTGAAGCCCAAGTGCTCAGAGAAAGATTCCTGCAAAACAGACCGCAAAAATACATCAAACGAGGTGCCATAAACCTAGCAGATAAATGCAGAGAACACAAATGACCTTTTATGAGGACTATGTGAAACAAACGATCACCTCAATTTGCTGAAACATGTAAGGGTGGTTGCAAATCTTCCTCAACTGCATAATAGTGTTCATCAGAGTCTTAGTGCCGCCTTTACCCTGTAACAAACATGAAGATATTATTGACATTCAGAAATACACATACACTGAATGCACTCACGCATTCTTGACGTGAATCATGTCTTCTCACCTTCTTGTCTTTCTCAGAGCCATCAGTGAGCAGCACTCCTTTAGCCTGCATGTGTCTGTACAGCACTCTCTGTAGAGCCGACATGTCGCACTTGATCACATATTCCACCTGAACACAAGAAAACAGAGATGGACAGATTTACATTTCAATGTAAAAAATAGCATATGAAAAAGTGTGACATTTCTGCAGCAAACATGGCAATCAGTTTTTTTCAGCAAATCATTTGTTTGTTGCTTAAAATGTTTTACTAAAACGACAATACTGTTTAAAGGTTTGGGGTCAATCAGTTTTTAATCAGTGTAAAGGCCATTGCACACCGAGTCCGAAATTTTTGCATGCGTTTTTCCGTTTTTTCGTATTCCCCATCCTTTCCTATCAAAATGCATGCAACGATGCAAAAACGCAGAAAATCGAACCTGATCCGATTTTTTTTGGACGGACGAAAGTTTCGGAGGCAGTGTGCAAACGTGATTGACACAACGTGAGGTCGTATTTATTTTTTAACGTGCGAAAATTTCGGACTCAGTGTGCAGAGACCTTAAGTAATAACAGTACAGACTCCTACATTGTTACACAAAAACTTTGAATTTCATATTTAAAGAATATTGAAAAAATAAAAGTATCCCTCTTTCCACAAGAATATTATGCAGCACAAATGTTTTTAACACTAATGTTTCTTGAGCAGCAAATCAGCATATTAGAATTATTTCTGCAGGATCAAATAGAAAAAGTTTAATATTTGTAATAATATTTCACTAATAATAATAATTAATGATAATATTACTGTTTTAAATGTATTATGATCAAATAAATACAGCCCAAGCTTCTGAACAGTAGAGCATGCAGATAAATATTGTCATTTATTACTATGTATTTTTTATTGGTGCATATAAACAAAACAATGGTTACATGTTCTTTATTGTTAATCAAAACTGTGGAAAGTATGCACTGAAATTTTCAGAAATTTTCATTTTTTCCCTTGTATTTATTAAATAGCATTACTTGATACTTCCTTTGATTGAGTAAAAAAAAAAAAAATTCACCCTTTAAGCTATGTCAGAACAAACACACAAAATGAAATACACATTAAATATTGAAAAGCATGAACATTTTTAATTTGGCTGAACAGTTTCAAGCATGAAACAAACCTTCTCGGGCAGTTGGGCCTCCACTTCTTTCTTGAGTCTCCTGAGCAGGAAGGGGCGGAGCACTTTGTGCAGACGACGAATGATAAGAATGGTCTCTTCTTCGTTCAGGTCCACCTTTAGAACACGACAGGAAGTAGTTTAAACATTGTACGTTTACAGAGCTAGATGACACAACCACAGAATTTCAACTTATTGTATCCTGTCTAAATGTACTAGTACACCAACTAAAAGTTTTCATACCTTCTCTCCGGTCATGGCGAACGGAGCGTTGAACCACTGCTCGAAGGTGCTGCAGCTCTTGAAGATGGTGGGCAGCAGGAAGTTGAGCAACGCCCACAGTTCGGGCAGCTTGTTCTGCAGCGGTGTTCCGGTGAGCAGCAGACGCCGGGGCGCCAGGTAGTGTGTGTTCAACACCTGAGTCAGTTTGCAGTGGTGATTCTTCATACGGTGACCTTCATCCACTATCATGTACTTCCAACGAATCTGAAAGAGAGGAGCATCAGAAACGGAGCAAGCGGTTCTCAGTCAAGTTCAAGTTCCCTTTTTTTCTAAAGCACATTTAATCACGGCCACAGGCCAACCAAAGTGCTGTACAATAATTACAAAAAGGAGTAAGGAGGAATTTGTTTCCCGATCTAAGTCCTCGCGTAGGAGTGTAAGGGTGGAGTATGTCCGTCAAATGGTGCTAGATTTGATTATTTATTATTAATTATTAAAAATTATATAATAATTTATTATTTTTAATTTCAAGCCGTTGTCAATTTCCACACCCAGATTCCACACTTTAGAAGAAATAGCCAAATTTAAGCACTCAAGATTAAGCTTGTTTTATGTTCTAGTTTCAGAGGGGCCAAAAACAATAACTTCCGATTTATCGGAATTCAGAAAAAGGAAATTGTTTTGAAAGCCATGATTTGACGTCATCCAGACACGCTGATAAGCTATTAAGAGCACGCTTATTTTTCGTGGTCACAGGCAGACGGATCAGCATATCATCAGCGTAACAATGGAAGGAAACGTCATGTTTCCTAAGGATGGACCCCAAGGAAAGTAGATAGAGAGAAAAGAGAGTAGGTGCTAGCACAGATCCCTGAGGAACACCACAGGTTAGATTGCCTAAAGTGAAGTTTCCTATTTTAACTTAAAATATTTGGCTTGCTAGGAAAGATTTAAACCAATTTAAAACCGTCCCCCCCAGACACACACAAGACTCCAGGCGAGAGATGAGAATTTCATGATCAACAGTCAAAAAGCTTGTTAAAAAATATAAATAACTTGACAGATGATGATAGTTCGACAATTGGCAGGTTCAAGCCCAGCTGTACAGTGGGATGCCATGCCAGAGGGTGGCCAATCAGAAGCATATCGCCTTTGGTTTAATGCTCAAAATGCATATTTGTGTCTAGCACACTTACAAATCATCTCATTATAACAAAATAAGTGTAGACACGACATAAATAAGAGATTCATTGTGCAATGTAACTGAATATAACAGAACTCTGTAAGATCACAATGAACTAAGATTGACAGCTTTTTAGTGACTATAAAGGGAGTGCTCTTTGCATGCTTTCTAGGATATATATATATAATCCATTCAAAATTTGCATAAAACTTTTGTTTTTCATGCTGTTAAGAGGACCAGCAGCCACATACACGCTGCAAAGTTTGGGGAATCACATCCACACATACTCTAAATGTGGAATTCACTCTCAAAATTGCAATAACTGACACTACATGATACATGACACTGAGTGATAATTACAGTGATAACTATAGCAATAATATGTGTAAAAATAGATGTGCATTAAGTCTAGAGAAGCCTCACTAATTTTAGAGGCACACTCAGTAATTTAATTCTGCAACCAGGCCTGGGCAGGTTTGTACCTTGGCCAGCACTTGCTTGTCTTTGATGATGTACTCGTAAGTTGTGACCAGCACGTTGAACTTGCCGCTGCGCAAAATTGGAACAAAAGCACGGCGAGCAGCAGGAGAGCCCTGAGATGAAAACAAGCAAAGAAAATGAATTATTAATCCTGTAATATCCTTCACTTACTTGCTTCAATGACAGTTGTATTTTCTATTACTTAGCATTAGTTTATGGAAAACCATAGAATTTGCTGAAAATTGTTTTATGACATTTCAATACATTGTTTACTGCATTAATGAATCAAGTAATCACCTTATAAGAAACTTTCACCACAGATGGAGCCCACTTATCAAACTCGTACACCCAGTTTGACAGTGTCCTGTTAGGAAAACAAATCATCATAAATACATATCACTATAATTATATGTTGTAATATTACCAAATGTAATAGATGAATAATACAAAATTAAAAAAAGATGGTTAAGGCAGAGAAAAGTTACGGCAGACATACAAACAACATTTCTACACTGTAGAGAAGGGCTGCATGATATGTATCTAAATAAAATCACTAAAAATTGCAATATATGTTAGAGCGGGTATCAAATCACGAAGGCTGTGACTGAAATAACTAAGCATTGTGGGTTTCAGAGTGAAGTATGGCACAGTGTTCATCTGCACGCTTTAAAGATGACATATCATGAAAATCTGACTTTTCCATGTTTTAAGTGCTATAATCAGGTCCCCGGTGCATCTACCAACCAAGGAAACGTGAAAAAGATTAGCCCAGTAACTTTGTTTTGGTGAGCCTTTTCTGCAAGGGTCTGAAAAAACTAACGTGTCTGATTTCGCTCCCCTTACTGACGTGGCAAAGGGCTCTCATTATAATATTACCGCCCCTTAATCTGTAAATTTCTACCTGCTGTGCCGTCATTTTGATTTCGCAAGCGACAACGGTGTAGCAGTTTTAATGCCATGGTGAAAGTTTGCCATTCTGCCTTTGGCTGCACAGATGAGCACAGAACACTATTTAGTCCCAGCCTCAGAGGAGACAAGACAGCAGTGCATTTATTGATTTATTTACTGTATATTGCTGCTGCCACACAGATCTAAAATAAACATGCAATTTATTTCCCAGCTGTTTACCTTCACAGACATAACCGACTGTTTTTGTAACTTATGCATGTTTTTAATGTAAACTTGTGTGTGAATGAGAAGTTACTTTAGTACTCACATGCTGTGATAGCCACTTTCTGTCCGTGTGCACTCAGAAAACCGTATATCAGAAGTTTAAACTAATATGGTTTACAATGCATGATTTTAGAGCGATAAACATGATAATCAGAACCAAAAGAGATGTTTTTAGCAGGTACGAGCTGAAATGGTGCAGCTCTATTCTGGAAAGTGGGCTGGAGCAGCAGCTCATTTGGATTTAAAGAAAAGGCACGAAACAGGCAATGAAAAAAAGTGTTTCTGCTTCCACTCAAAATAGGCATTTTCAAAATGATATAATAAATGATTTGTGGGGTATTTTGAGCTGAAACTTCACAGACACATTCTGGGGACACCAGAGACTTATATTACATATTGTAAAAAGGGGCATAATATGTCTCGCTTGACAGTAAATTAATGAAGACATTCTGAAAAAACATATGAGCTGCATGTGTGTAAATAAACCCAATCTGCTGGAATAAAAGTTTGATGGTTTAATGTTTGAAATTGAAGAATTTAAAATTTAAATAATGTCATTTTAAAGATGTAGTATAATTTTCTATATACTCTTTTTTTTTTTTTTTTCACTTTACAGCATAATAGTAGTGTTACAATACATTTCCTAACACTTTTTTTTTAGAATAATAAAAATCATTTATTTAGTATTTTGTCATATTGAATGTGTCAAAATCAGTGGAAATGTGGCATTTATAGAGAAATTTTGTTTTACTTTTGGCTACTGAAACACGTTTGAGTTGGTTCTTGTATAGAGTATACCTTAAATGTAAACAAAAATTTTCAGTCCTAAAAGGACAATTCACAAATAAATTTTTCTATTTTATATACAAATGTACTCCCCAACAAAACCACCCCAATCATTGTAGAATGATTCTTTCCAAATATATCTATTTAAGTCAACTAATAAAAACTTCTGTATTTTTCATATTGTAATGTATAAATCGCAGAAAAATGAAATCCCACAATATCAGTTTTTCCAGTATGGTGCAGCTCTAGCGTAGAGAGACTCACGAGAGGGGCACGATGATGAGGAAGGGTCCGTTGATTCGTTTGTACTCCATGAGGTAGGTGATGAGTGCAATGGTCTGGATGGTTTTTCCCAAACCCATTTCATCAGCCAGAATGCCATTCAAGTTATTATTATACAGAGACACCAGCCACTCTAGACCTTTGATCTGCAGACGAGACAGATGCAATAACAGCATGCCATTTAACAAATCTGATAAGTTCACTAAAGATTTTGAGGTGTATTTGCAGTCTGTTTGGTCTGTACCTGGTACTGTTTGAGCTGTCCATTTATTAACAGGCTTGACTGTCTCTCCACCTTCTCTGTGACTTGGTGAGCGACGGCGTAGTACGACTGCAGGCCTCTAAGGAACGCTGCATTACCATATTCGTCGTCAACATCCTGCTTTGCATGCCTGTTGAAGACATCATGGATATTACCATTACAGAATAGAATTCTAAAAGGAGCATGGGACAGAACAACATAATCCCATCTGGATGTAGTAAAAAAGCACAGCTCTTAACCAGTAACATACTCAATGATGTGACGGGCGTCCACCTCAGACACATCCTCACTGTCTGGATCTGAAATAATCTTCTTCTCCTCTGTTGGGGCCTGAGACGGCTGAGGCTGCTCCTCCTCCTCCTCCTTTACAAACGAAAAATACAATAGCACATTAATAGAATGAAATTGAAAGATTTTGAGATATTATTCAATCAATGAATTAAATGAATGGAGGTTATGAAATGTATAAATGCAAAACCACCATATAACCACATAAAAAAAATTATATAAATATGTATAAAAATAAACAATTACAGGTTATGACATATATAAATGTAAAACTACTAGACAAGCACATTAATAATAGAGTTTTTCAAATGTTGTAATATACAATTAATTTGTGATTATAAATAAAATGAATTAAATGGAAGTTATGAAATGTAAAACTGCTAGACAATTTTGTAATTACATATAAAATATTTGATGGGAATATAAATAAAATTAATAGAATGTTGTAAATATAAAATACATACACTATATGATACAATTAACGCACATTTTACATCTTTATGTGAGCGTAACAGCAAATCATGAATGGTAAAAATAGCTTTTTAATATCACTCTACTGTATTGGTGCATAAAGACTAGAGCCCAACCGATATGGGCTTTTTGGAGCCGATGCTGATACTGATATTAGGGAGTAAAAAAAGTCTGATATCGATATATCGGCCGATATTCTCGATATTCTAAGTTTGGACACACTTCCCATTCATGTGTCCAAACTTTTGACAGGTACCGTATATAGAATACAATATATACATAAACAGAATATATATACATAACATTTTTAGCAATGATAACTCAAATGTAGTGATCAAACACTTATAATGATGTGACAAACATAGGCCTATGTAATAAAGGCAGGGTATTTAGCAATTTAACAATAAACTTTATCCAAAATGAGTCTGACATCAGTGCACTTAACAGTAAACTTCACTTTACTTAGTATAAATAACTTTAAAACAAATAGAACAATAAATATATAACTTGAATTAAGAAAATACACAAGGTAAATGTGTAGGGCAAGCAAGCTACTGCCAATCCAACAGGGGCAGGTTTATGCAGGAAGCACAGCTTTTCCAAACGTAAAGATATAAAATGAATAAATAATAATAATGAATAATATTTATGACTGGATTCCGTGCTTCCGTCTGCATTTTTTGCATCGTGGAAATCATAGGGTCCTACTAATGTAGCAAACGAGTATCATAAGCTCATTGTGAGAGTAAAAGGCGGGGACATTGTTTATTTACTTCATAGCACTGCGTCTCACCAACTAGGTGACAACGTAATGTTAAATCACCATTCAACAGACTCAAGCCTGAAACACAAGCACTGACTGAGTGGCCGTGGAGCCGTAATGTGCCGCAGACGCGTGCAGTGAGGCGCAGATCAGCTCTTAACGTCTGCTGTTAAAAATGAACCATCCTTTCAGCATATCATCATGCAAAACTAAGAATTAGAATAATTGTAATGTGACGGTCAAATATAGGTGCAGGTGGGTGGCAGGCGGATAATCTGAAGCAGCGGACTCAGGTTAAGTTTGAGCTCATCCGTGCATCTCTACAGTGACCTGGGTCGCCAGTAGCAAACTATGCTGGACAAACTAAGTAATTGCACCTTTTAGAAGCATTTCATCTGCGTTGTTTGTTCTGTGAAAATTTTCATATCAGCGGCATATCGGCCAATAAAATCGGCAAAATGATACATCGGCCGGGCTCTAATAAAGACAAACATTTGTTATAGGTCTCAGGTCATGAAAGCAGTATTGCATGATAAACTAGCCATTAATCTTATTTTGATGATGCCTACATTCTGACATCAAGGCCGTGAACACACAAACAGGAAAGTGTTTCTCTTCAAGTGCATGTAAAGCCCTTGCAGAAAGCATAGTGTGTTGCTCAAGAGACACTGAACTGAAATACAGATATGAGAGCCCGAGAACAACCATACCTCATCCTCCTCCGAGCCGCTGTCTTCACTATCAGACCGCGGGGCCACCTCGTACCTACAGAAAATGAACAAAATAGCACTCAGACACGTTCAAAACTGTTTCTTTAGATATATATAAATAATAAATACAGCATATTAAGCGTTAATGGTGTGCTTCTCCAATCCTTTTCGGTAGTAGACACTCACGTACTGAGAAAAATCATATTCTGAAAGAACGAGATCCCTAAAGTGTGTCTCACTCACCCAGGATTCATCTCCAGCCAGGTATCCAGTTGTCCAGCTTTAGGAGCGTCCATGCCGGTGAGGATCTTCCCACTGTCCACGTGAATCACCTTCACCGGTAGGTCACTCATTTGACTGGTTTCATCCAGAGGCTACAATAGAAGACAATAATATAGCTGTATTAGATTAATTACCACTGTTTGTGGGTAATAAGTGTCCATGATTTTCAATTACATAAACTTTTTTTAAAATTAAGCGCTTATGTCACAGGTAATTCCAACAGAACTGTTTTAGACCTACTCTGAAGTAGTAGATAAATTAGTTCCCCCAAACAGAGTTCCTACAACTAAATACGTTCCTAGTTCCTGCAGTGCGAACACGCTAAAAACCGGGCACTTCCGCCAATAGATCTAGGAACTATGAAAAGGTTCCTCCAGTGCAAAAGCCCCTATAGCCAAATATACTTTAAGATAGGGGTGGGCGATACGGAAAAAATAACATATCACGATTTTTTTTTTTTTTTTGAAATTTCACGATTCACCGTTTTATCATGATTCTTTGTCATGTTGGTTTTACTATTTTGCAAGTTGTCTGAGCATTACAGCCAAACTAATTTCCCTAAGCCTTTAAGGTAACAAAAAAAGAATGGCAGATATTTAGACCAAAGTGGGCGAAGATAAAAATCTTGTCATTATTATATCTTTGTTTTTAAAAATAAGAACAAAGATACACATTACAACTACACATAATATACAAATAAAACAAACAGTGCTTTATTTTCAGGTACAATAGGTGTATTTAGCAGGAGCACTCAATAAATTGAATGAACAAATATAAAAATAAAACACTACATAGACTGATTCCTAAAGCAACTGTATTAAAGCTCTTCAGTCAACAGTAGTGAGTGATTTTTCTCTTTGCTTTTTGTTGTTTTATTAACGTTAAAGGAACAGTTCACCCAAAAATAAAAATTCTGTCATCTGTCTGTCAATTCTGTCATAGTGTTTTATTTTTATACCATCATTTACTCACTCAAAAGTTTTAAACCTGAGTGAGTTTCTTTCTTCTGCTGAACCTTTTGAGGAACGTGGAAAACCAAACAGTTGCTGGTCCGCAGTGACTTCCATAGTATTTTTTCCAACTATCAACTATGTCAATGTGGACCAGCAACTGTTTGGTTACCCAGATTCTTCAAAATATCTTCTTTTGTGTTCAGCACAAGAAAGAAATTAATACAGGTTTGGGACAACATGTGAGTAAATAATGACAGAAATTAAATTTTAGGGTGAACTATCCCTTTAATGACGTTTAGTTCTGTCCCTTTAAGACCTGCACGCATCTAATATACAGGCACGCATCCGTTTTTTTCTCAACTGTTTACTTTCATTTTAAACATAACCAACTGAGTCTATACATAAACCTTGTGTGTTTTGACAGTATTAGTGCAAAAGATAACTTAGTTCAGTAATCATGCGCTGTTTGATAGGCTTTTTAGTGCGCGCACTCCGGGTGTATGCGGCACTCAGAAAAAGCGCACGTCAGACCAGCACGTCAATTAAATATTTAACCGGCAAGGCTTTAAAGCACATGCAAATAATGTACTTTTGTGATTGTGAATAAGTGCAGTGTCCCGTGAGAGTAACTCTACCGCTGAGTTAACACTGATCACGGAGGCGCCAGAACTGCAGCTGATAGAATGTGCTCTGTAGCAGGATACTACGATAATTCTTCAAAAGCAGATCGTGGAGACATTTTAATCGTCCATGATCTAAAATCGTCATATCGCACACCCCTACTTTAAGATCTCACCTCTCCATCTGGACCCAAAGCAGAAACTCCACCCTCAGCGTTCTCTGCCTTCTGTGAGGAGAAAAGCAGATAGAAAGATAAACAACTGAGGACAACTTGACTTAGATTCCATTACGGAAACTCTTTCCAACCCAGTGAATCTCATCACCTTCTTTTTCTTCTTCTTCTTCTTGTCTTTGAGGGCCTGGACAGCTTTATGAGCGCGGACCAGCTCCGTCAGATTGGCCACGTACTCATCCGTCTGCTGCAGCAGATACGCCAGACGCTTGTCCTTCTTCTGATCGATCAGCTTCCTGTAACCCTCTTCATCTTCAGCCTGGAAGAAACACACAAAAGATGTATTTTTTTTTCCAGTCCACCAGTTTAAATAGTCTTTATTTGAAACGTGAAGACCATCTCACCATCAGCCTTCTCATTCTCTCCTTCTCGATACGCTCATTCTCCTTCTTCTGCTCCCTCTCAGTGTTGGCGTGGTACGTGGCTACGGCTTTGGTCAACTTCTGCATCTTTGCGGTGATGGAGCGATGATATTCCTTGAAGTCCTTTGCATGCTGTAGGATGCTGTTGAGATACTCCTACGAACACAATAAGAGAACAGGCGGTTCCGTCACCAACAGTCTTATGTTAATTCTGAATCAGATTTAAAGTATGAAGCACGCATTTAGCATGATTTAAAAAGCAGCAAGAACGGTGCAGTACCTGATGTTTCTGACGACGCTTGCGTTCTTGCTCGATCTTCTGCTGTTTCTCCAGTTTCTCTGTGATACGAGCCTCACGCAGGGACTGTCTCTTGCTGCGCTTGTAGGCCTTGCCATTCAGCGCTGTCTCCAGGGCCGTGTCACGCCTCATACACACTACCACCTCCTGGCGGAGCTGCGTTGAGAAGGACAACATGGATCAAAACACCACTAATATGTAGCAGGACTGGGCTGAGGTCAATCACAACCACCATCCAGAGCATTTTGCATTATAATTCAAAGCAAGTAACATGTAAACTGACAAAATTCAAGAATTTTGTTATAAAAATAGGTAAATCAATAGTAAATACAAATAAAATAAATTAGATAAGTAACAAACAATAGATACAGCCTAATTTAATTTGATAATTAGGGATGCACTGATGTATCAGGCCAATAATCCGTATCTGAAAAAAGCAATTATCCATAATTATCGGACATCAGTCGATTGTTTAAAAACAGCTGATGATCACACCTGTCATCCAAAAGGGGGCGAAAAAACATGTCAGAACTTGTGCTGTGTGAATAAAATGTCTCGTGTAGAATTACTTTGAACTAGGTGATAATGACAACACAACTGCAATTTGTAAGCTCTGCAAAAAAGTCAGTCAACCATTCTCTGTAATGAGCAGATACAAGTCATACCTGTCTCTGAAAGTTCAGGAGCCTGAGTGCCTTGAGCTCAATGTTGGCTTTGGTCCTCAAGTCTCCAGCCAGAGAGCCTGGAAGGTTCTCCAGCTCCTGAATACGATGAGCAATACGAGCCTGTAACCTGATGGAAACAACAACATCAAATGTTGGTGAAACCAGTTAAAAAGGTTGTGTTTCCAGGATTTGAAGAGTGTGTTTACGCAAACACCAATATTTGCCCTTTCTTTTGCTCATCTCACCTGTACTCTCTCTCCTGGAGGATCTCCACTGGGTCCAGACCCCGGGGTTTCTGTATGGGTGTGATGCGGTTCTGTTTCTGATGAAGCACCATGGGCGGCTGGGTCGGTTGTCCTGGAGACTGGGTCTGAGGGGGCATGACGGGCGAGGCGGCGGGAGGAACCGAAGGTGGTGCTGGAGACGGGCGGCCCGTGGGTTGAGGAGGTATCAGCTTCTGTGGGGCACTTGCAGGGGCGGCAGCATTCACCATGGGCCCTGGGATTACAAAGATGTGGTAAATTCATGACTCTGAGATATGACTGCGTCTTTGCAGAATACAATAAGGCTAAATATTGAATTGATAATTGGTAGTGACTGTGGATCGTTTTCACAATTTACTGACCTTCAGGCCAGGATTTAGGTGGTCCATTGGTGGGTTGTCCCTGCAGGCCTGGAGGAACACCAGAAGGTCCTGGAGGAGGCATGTTTGGTCCAACCATTCCTGTAACACACAAAAAGTTATTTCTATAAATATAAATTATATTTCAAGACCATGTAGAAGACTCTCTTCATTACGAAAGGTCGAAAGCTAATTTAAAACGATTAAAACACTATAATAAAATATATGGTTACACTTTACATTTTATGATATCCTCATTACAGTGTAACTGAACATTTAGGTACAGAGTAATATTGATAAAATATATGTACTTAATGTGCAGGAAATTCTTATGAAAATAATGCAATGCAAAAAAAAAAAAAAAAGGTGCTTATTTCAGCATTTTGGAGAGCTTTGAATTTATCCCGAGATATCGCCTCACCTTGTGGTCTATTGTAGTTGTGTCCCCCAGGTCCAGGTCCAGGGCCTCCTGGTCCATGTGGTCCTGCTCCTTGTCCTGAGGCAGGGGGCATGTTGGGCATCCCCGGCTGCATGCCTGGCATGGGCCGTTTTCCCTGCACCGCCATCTGGAGGTGGTCAGGTAGAGCTTGCCCGCGTGCTAGCATCTTATAGGCCATGATCTGTGCCCGCAGTTGGTGAAGCTGGTTTTGGTTAAAAGGAGTGGGTCCGCCAGCGCCACCAGGTCCTCCTGCATTTGGAGGTCCTCCGCTGGGTCCCGAACCTGCAACACCACTGACACCTCCGCTCCGGTTCTGCTGACCCATGGCCTGCGGGTCACCACCCTCCATCGGACCAGGACCAGAAGGCATCATGGGGCCAGACGGAGGGCCATTAGCAGGTACCGGACTGGGGGCATGTTCAGAACCACCCAGAGGAGAGGGGTAACCTAGAAAAAAAAAAATTACATAGACCATTTGATTTTTACATTTTCAGAAGAAACTGTAGAAAAATGCCAAGCATTGAATGTTTTCCAATGCATTACTACTGCAACTGCTAATGCGTTCTGAATTTGAGCTTTCATTCATGTCTGTGGTACAGAGCAGGATGGGTTAAACGGCAAAAATTAATACTTAGGGGTTTGATACATAGAGTATGAGCAATAAAAATGGTGAAGGCAAAGGTTGCAGGAAATCAGAGGAGAAAAAAACTATTACATCAAAGTAAAAAAAAAAAAAAAAAAAAAACTACTAAATTTTACAAACAAGGTCTAATTTGGTGAATAAAAATGAATTCACAAGTTGTACCATGAAAATATAAATGTGCATAGCATTTACCGGACTGCACAAAAAACAAAATTGCTTTCAACTCGTTAAACATCCTACTTTTATAATCGTTTCTTTTTCTGTCATGAGTCTGTGGTTTCCAACAGCTGTGGGTTTTTCCGTTTCAAAAGGGTAACCCTGTTCACCCAACATTTCTCTCTGTATGGAAAACAAGCGTGCAGGCGACCCCAGCGGAAGAAGAGAGCAATGCACATCAAAGGGAAATGTGAACAAACAGGTTGGATGGCTTTTCTACACCCAGACTAAGTCTAAACAGTTTAACATTGAGCGTGCCATCTGTTTTCCATATAACAGACACAGAGCTCACAAAAAATCTGTATATCTTATATTTCACACGTGCAAATATCATAGCTAGAATGAGAGAAGGACATATATAGAAAGACAGACAGAATGATAGAAAGAACAACACAGACAGAAAGTGATAGAACAGAGAGAGCACCCAACAAAGAGCACAAAAGACAAAAAGAATGATAAATAGAAGAACGGATAGACAGAATGATAAACAGAACAACAGAACGACAGACAGATAGACAGAGCGACACAGATAGATAGAATGGCAGAGATAGAGAGTGCAAGCAACAGACAGATACAAAGAAACAAACAGGCAGAATGACAGATAGAAAAAAATAAACAAAGTTTATTTATATAGCACATTTCACACACAATGGTAATTCAAAGTGCTTTACATAAAAAGGAATTAAAATAATCAGAGAGACAGAAAGAGCGATAGAAAAAGTGCAGAACAGAACAGAGTTAGAGCAACAGACAAAGAAACAGACAATAGACAGATAGAAAGAACGACAGACAAATATAGTGACAGAAAGATACAAAGACACATAGGTGGAACAAAAGACACATAGAAAGACAGATATAGAACAATAGATATAAAGAACAATAGACAGAACGACAGACAGAACAACAAAGAGCGACAGACTAATGCAAAGAAACAGACAGGCAAACAGTAGACAGACAGAATGACAGATAGATAGAAAGAACAATACAGACAACGCCAGATACACGGAGCAACAGAAAGAGCGACAGTGATACAGAAAAAGTGACAGAATATCAGACAGAGCGATAGACTGACAGTCAGATAAAAAAAAAAAAAAAACATAGCTAGAACAACAGGCAGACAGATACCTTGAGAGTGCTGGTCCATAGGACTGGGTGGAGGTCCCATGCCACTGTGGCCACCCTGTCTCATGCCCATACCCTTCATTTGACCGTAGCGTTGATCTTCAGGAATGCCTTTCTCATGCATGCCTTCCATGGGCTTCAAAACAATACAAAATAAAGAATGACTCCAAACAGCAGAAATGAAACATACCACAGAACCACAAATGAATCAGACACATTGATAAAACTTGGCAGTACCTTGTGCATCTGGTGCATGTTGTCCTGGGGGTAACCTGAGGGGCCCTGTGGAGGTAGTGGGTGTCCTGAGGAGGGGGGCCCAGGGCTGGGGCCCATCATGCCATGAGCAGAGCCAGGTGAGGGTCCAGGACTAGGCCCTAACATGGCCCCTGGAGATGGGCCAGGGCCTGGGGAAGGGCCCGGCCGAGGGGTCCCGCCCATAGGTGGGTCAGGGGTGGACATCTCTCAGCAGAGCCGGAAGAAGTGAGAGGCAGAAAAACAGCGTTCTGTGTGTGTTTTCAGAAAGCCTGTAATAGAAAATAAAACTCATTTTAATCCGGCAGCCTTGATGAACAAGATATATTATGCTGCTGACATACACAGGACACATGAAAAAAATTTAAACAACTTAAAAATACAACACTAATATGTCTGATCTCACCCTAATGCTTTAAAAGCTCAGTTTCTAAAAACATATCTGTACTGCATTTCATTAATCATGGAATGAATCCAGCTATAACTATAAAAGCACAGCCCTTGAAATGAGGCATAAAAGTGGGTTAATTAATCTGTGCCTTAATGTATGTACTACATTAAAATATTCCAGTGAATACCCTAAAGGTATTTTTTATTTTTTTTTAAATCAGATTGTATTTCAGTTTGCTAATTAGATACCAGTCAAATGTTAATATGCAAAATATTAAAACACACACAAAAAAAAAAAACTGAGGAGACTCTACGCTATTACAAATCACAGATCTTTAGAAATTCTTGCATTTAAAATATAAAAAATGTAAAAGACAAAAGACTATTATATTTTTAAAAATCATGAACTACAGATTCCAACAATTAGATGACAGTAAAAAAATTAAATTACACTAATGTATTTTTTTTTTAGCACTGAATGCTAAAAAGTGTATCATAACTCTTTTACGTTTTAAATTTAGCTGGGTTTAATTGTGGCAACATGCTAGACCACTGGGGCAAGTTGTCACAGAGGTAAATGAACCGTATATATTTTTTTCCCGGCCAATAACAATGCAAATGTTCAACGGTGTTCAATAAACAAGAAAAAGTATCTAAACACTGACACAAACAAATTCACCCTGAGAAATATTCACTGGAGCAAACACTGTGACAACTAGCCCCGGTGTCAATTTTACAATGCAATTTGCATCTTCAACTGGCTCTTAGCAACTGTTTTTAGCCATATGTCACAAACATATGCAGTACTTCATTCATGAAACAGCTGAAAGTAAACTCGAATTAATACAAAATAAATAACTTTAATGACGTAATTACTACCTGAAAATGCATATGCCGGTTAACAAGCCGTTTGCGAGTTTATTTACAAAAATAACCACATATTTACAAACACTTATAATTAGTTATGGTATGAAAACAATCTTCTATCAAAAATAAGTGTTTTAATGAGCGGTGATGAAATAAACGCCAATTTCTGTTTTTTTTTTTTCCAAGGCTAACGTGAATTAGCAGCCGGCTAAAATTGTATAGCTAAACATTAGCCAACAATATCCCACAATCATTAAAGCCTATTTCCAACATGATAATAAATCACGATATAATGCTGTAGGTAATTTGTGAAATGCATATAAAATTACGGCAATGCTAAAATTATTTTGTTGGTTTTTAAGGACGTGACCCAACTAGGGAACAAGAGAAACATTAGAGCTCCATTAAAGCCACAGACACACACAAAAAAAACGAATTTTAAATCCGGTTAAAACATTCCCGATATGTTTTTATACCCGACTGCTTGTGTTGGCGGAGAGTTTAAACGTTATTTAAACGTTTAAGAACCAGTTTAAAAACCACAAACAAGACCCAAAAGGAAAGACAAAGGACCCGGCTGTGTGAATGTGTGATTACAGTCGGCCATGCTGTGCTTCTCCATGTCCGTGTGTGCTTTAAAAACCGAGTAATTTGAGTAATAAAGCTCGAACTCAGAGGTAAATACCGCGATCATCTATTTTAAGATGATTGATTCTACCCGCCTCCCGTACGCTTGACCCCGGTCCCCCGCGCGAGTTACATTCCCAAAACTTGTTCATTCATTCTGCCGCTACTGCGGTGCTGTAATGTCGGACTGATCCGAGCACAGCAAACCCGCGAAACAAACAACTTATCCGCGTTCTATAACGGTACAAAATGTATCAGTTTAAAAGTCCGCCATGATGTCATGTGTTCTACAAACATTGTGCTGCGTTTAGAGCGTGACTTACAGTATAGATTCGCACCGGTCTCTTCCCCGTACTCTTCGGTAAATCTAGAAACAAAGGGCAGCTCAGCTACTTCCTTTTCCCTCTCACTTCCCCCTCCCGTCTGGTCTGATTGTATCTCTAGAGCGGCCTGAATGCCTCAGTCAGCGGCTCGCGAGCGCCCCCTAACAACAACGAGCGGAAGCTCCCGTTTTGAGCCTCACGCGGAGCGGAATGTAGGCTGCATGGCAGAATGGGGGATGGGTGCTGCTGGTTGCATTCTGGAAACATACTGTGGATATTATAGAGCCTATGCGTGGTTTTTTTTTTATAGATACGTGCATTATTTTCGATTTTTGCTACCATTACTGTTCATATGTCTGTCGTGAACAGATGAGTGCTATTTGATAGCATAGTAAATCAGGTTCTGAACAAGCAAACAGTCACCTTACAGAAAATTCCTGAGAAGCTTATGTTCTATATGAAATCCAGCTGAAATAGCCATGTCTACTAAACAGCAAAGGCATTTATAATGTTACAAAAGATTTCTGTTTCAAATAAATGTTGTTCTTTTCAACATTCCATTCATCAAAGAATCCTGAAAAAAAGTAATGGTTTCCATAAAAATATTAAACAGCACAACTGTTTTCAACATTGATAAGAAGTGTTTCTTGAGCAGCAAATCATTATATTAGAGTGATTTCTGAAGGATCATGTGACGCTGAAGACTGGAGTAATGATGCTGAATATTCAGTTTTACATTATAATTTTTGTGAAATATACACACACATGGTCAGAATTGTTGGTACCCTTGGTAAATATGATCAAAGGAGGCTCTGAAAATAAACCTGCATTATTAATCCTTTTGATCTTTTATTTTTTAAAAAATCACCAAAATCTAACCTTTCATTGAACTAAAACAATTGAAAATGGGGGTAAATATCATTATGAAATAAATGTTTTTCTCAAATACACATTGGACACAATAACTGGTACCCCTAGAAATTCTTATAAGTAAAATATCTCTGAAGTATATTCCCATTCATATTCACAATTTTGAGCACTCCAGGGTGATTATGAACATGAAATTATCCAGCCATGGCTTCCTGTTTCACAGAAATATAAATAGGAGGGAAAACAAAGCCCAAATAATCATAATAATAATTCCCTTAATCATCTATCACAATGAGAAAAACCAAAGAATATATTTCTGATGTGCAGCAAAAGATAATTGAGCTTCACAAATTAGTGAAGTGGCTTTAAGAAAAGAGCTAGAGCAGTGAAAATTCCCATTTCCACCATCAGGGCAATAATTAAGAATTTCCAATCAACATAAAATGTTACGAAACTGCCTGGAAGAGGATGTGTCTATATCGTCCTAATGCAAGGTGAGAAGGAGAGTTTGAGTGGCTAAAGACTCTCCAAGGACCACAGCTGGAGAATTGCAGAAAATAGTTGAGTCTCGGGGTCAGAAAACAAAAATTGTCAAACAGCCCCTACATCACCACATGTTGTTTGGGAGGGTTTCAAGAAAAATTCTCCTAGCTCATCCAAAAACAAACTCCAGCATATTCAGTTATCAGACATGACTGGAACTTCAAATGGCACTGGCTTCTATGGTCAGATGAAACTAAAAAATGAGCTTTTTAGCAGCAAACACTCAAGATGGGTTTGGTGAACACGGGGATAAAAAAGTACCCCATGTGTACAATAAAATATACTTCTGTATTTTTGATGTTGTGGGCTTATATTTCTGCTGGAGGTCCTGGACATCTTGTTTAGACACATGGCATCATGGATTCTATCAAATACCAACAGATAAAAAATCAATAAGTGACTGGCTCTGTTAGAAATCTTATAATGGGCCATGTTTGGATCTTCCAACCGTACAATCCAAACACAAACCTCAAAAACAACACAAAAATGGGTCACTGAGCACAAAACCAAGCTTCTGCTATGGCCATTCCAGTCCTCTGACCTGAACCCTGTAGAAAATGAGTGAGGTGAACTGAAGAGAAGAAGCAGCAACATGGAGCTGGGAATCTAAAGGGTCTGGAGTGATTCTGAATGAAGGAATGGTCTCTGATCTCTTGTCAGGTGTTCTCTAACCTCATCAGGCATTATAGGAGAAAACTCCTATTCTATTTTGCCAAATGGAGGTTTCAAAAAGTATTGAATAAAAGGGTATTGTTTATTGTGGCCAATGTGTATTAGAGAAAAACATTTATTTCATAATAATATTTCTTATTATCCAATGAAAGATTAGATTTTTGTGATTTTTTTAAATAAAAGATCAAAAGGATTAACAATGCAGAATAATTTTCACAGCCTTCTTTGATCATATTTACCAAGGGTACCACCAATTCTGACCACGTGTGTAGGAGTTACTTCAAATTGTAATATTTCACAGTATTTTTGAACAAATATGCAGCCTTGATAAGCAGAGTTTTTTCAAAAACATCAAAAAAACTTAAAAACCCCAAACTTTTGAATGGTTGTATATTTTTAAACCTCATCAGTTTAGCTATCTAAATTAACCTAATTTGTAATCATAATCTTTAACACTTCTCCATCTGAAGGTCATAGACAAACTATGCTGGTTTACTTTACTGGTACTATTATATAGTGACTATTTTATTCAAGGCTTTGGAGGCAACAAGACTGAGTTGATATCAATGTCTTAATATATATATGGTCAACTGTGCTGATATTCCAGAACTGAAGCAACCTAAAAATTGCTTTATGGAATGGAAGCCCATAAAAAAAAAAAATAATAATAATAATAAAAAAGTTATTTGTCTTATTATTTTTTGCTGGGTAAACTACACCACACAGATTACTACTTCAGACTAGTCCTATGTAACATGCCAATTCTACATCATCTGTCAAACAAATCTCTTCAAATCTTATGAGAAATTCACTTGTATATACGATGACCACAAATAAGAAGCATATTCATATATAAAAAATATCTATTATGTACAAAACAAGCTTTTTACATTCAATTGTGTGCTGGATCTACTAGTAATAACATCTCATTTGTGTCACAAGTGCAATGTTTTCCATGTTAAAATACAAGGTTTAAATACAGAGATAACTATAAAACATTTGTAAGTTGAATTCCCTGAAAAGTGTTAACCACGTGACTGTGGAGCTATCAAAACTTTGCTGTTTATCTGAGCACTCTGAGGCACTTAACATTAGCTCAACCAATGGTGTGAGTTTGAAGCATGAACATCTGACCAATGCAAAAAAATATACGTCAGCTTTAAATGCTGCAGCTAGTGTGGAAAACTGTGAATGTAAAAATCTGTGTATAGTTGTGCAAGACCTCTCTCAAGGATACATCTGTGTCATTTCATGAATAACACTACTCTTTTCAGTGTTTGACTAAAAAAAACACACCTTGTTTTTCAGTAAAACAGTCACTTTCTGATTGTTCCATTTAAGGCAATACAGTACAGATGAAACATCCTGAGGTATGAAAAGTTAATTGACCTCAACAGAAGGCAAAAAATGTCTTTCATAGTCCGAGACACATCGCTGGTCCCACCACTCTTCCTCATCACCACCATCCTTCTCTTCATCAGTGTCGACCATCTCGCTGTACTCCTTTGCCCAGCTGTCATGCTTTAAAATGCTTCCTCTGTTTGATTCCTCAGGCTCATCTCCACCTTCATTTGTTCTGCCCAGTCCATTTGGCAGCTGAAAATCTTGGGGTTCCACATCGATTAAAAACTTCTCCGGTTCAGTCTCTGATGGAGGAGTAGGTGTATCGCGATCCAGCTTCTCCACGATCTCCAACTCAGAGATCTTAATATTCAGTTCAGAAGAACAGAGCCGTGGCCACGCATGCTGGAAGAAAAGCCAAGACACGAATGAATATTGTTCTGTTTTTGTAAGTGTGACGTCTCTTTCATATGGAACACTCAAAAGACTTTAGATTCTCACCTGTAAGTTCATATGCTTAAATGTTTTACTGTTAATTGGATCTGGGATCTTCACAAAACACCAAGTTGGTTGGTACCTAGAGAGCAGATATTAATTTATCACAAAATGTCAAATTTACCGGTTAAACTCATTTTGTGTACAGTATGCAAGTGTGTGCATACAATTCCAGTGATGTGTAAATAGAGTGATGTGATGTGATTGAAAGCAGAGCATAATTTCAAAATGTGATAGCTGAATGTAATGGAAAATAACACACAAGTGGGCCAAAAGCATATGGATACCATACCTTTTGATGATCCCAACCCTTTGTCCCTGAAACCCCCCTCCTTGCATCGGTGTAACAGAGCATAATAATTCAAATACAAATATAATTTATTGAATTATAATTCTATTTACGTTATTGTTATATTGTTTATTGTATTTAAATATTTTATATTGAACTTTTTATTTAAAATAAATTACATTTCAAATGATCTCTATGAAGAATTTCAGTCAGGTTTTAGGCCTCACCATAGTACAGAAACTGCACTTGTTAAAATTACAAATGATTTGCTTCTTGCGT
>JAFVLL020009760.1:0-24042 GCA_021397915.2 Tor tambroides | reverse complement strand
GAATGATTGACGAGCTCGGAGCCCTCTCCCCGGACAGCACGCCAAATACGCACAAAACTTTACTCGGTTATTATATGTAAGTGTGAACTCGTGAAGCCTGTGAGGGTGAGAGGAATGGTTGAGTCCCAGATGGGATTTTCCTTAATTAATCAAATCACTTTCTCTACCACAATCCGTAGACAGGCTATTGCTTGTGTGCGTTTTGTCTCCTCTTTTGAGAGTTGGGCTGCTCTTTTGAAAGGAGGAATGACAAGTCTGGCTCCCACATTCTCAAGCAGTCTCTCTGTGGTAAAGCCTTTATCTGCCATAAAACAGTCTCCAGGCTCCAACAGGTCCAAAAGTCCTGACTGCATTGTTATCTCTCTGTCAGAGATGGATCCAGTGAAAAGCTGAGAAACAGAGGTTATGACCCCACATGGAGCAACTCCAATCAAGCCTTTAAAGGTGGGGTAGTTTTTGTAATAGGAAAACATCTCAGACTGCAGTGTCAGTGCTATGGGGGTTTCACACCTGATCTCAGTACAGTCTAAAATTACACAGACATCTGGGAGGTACTTCAGAAATTTTGCTGGCATGGTTGCCCTGACTTGCGCTTTTGTCAACCATATAGGCAAGGATCCCAAAATCAGGTACAGAAAATTTGCCCATGTTATGATGACTCTGCTGACAGTTGCCGTACTCACATTAAAGATATCTGCCAAGACCTTCTCTCGTAGACCTGCAGAAACGCGACAGCAATAGAGAAAAAACTAATCAACGAGCTGGAGCTTCCTGTTAGGACTTTATCCTGGTACTGCCTCAAGTCCTTGTTTCTGCGCCTTTGACCAGTAAACAAGGTTTGATGCCGATGGTTCAATAGATTCCCAGAAGATCCTGAAAACCCTCTCTGAAGCAAAGCGTGTGTAAAATTGTTAATCATCATCTGAGAGACAAATCGATCTGTATGTGAGTGACAGAGAGAGCTTAGACCTTAGCCTCCAACTCTCTTATTCTCTCTGCTGCAGCATCCAAAACACCAGGAGAAGGGGCTGTTGAGTAGTTGTGCTCCACCGGTGAAGCAGGTCTGAAACAGACTGCAGGCTGTTCATCGCCGATCTCAGATCCACTGCAATTTTGGCATGTTATCCTATCCAGTACATTTGGTCATTTTTGGTGAACATTACCCCAGTTGTTCCATTCGAATCTCGATGGTATAACTCCTCACTTCAGGCGTTTACGACCGGTTATAGATGAGTAGTCAGACTCTGTGAAATGCTGGCTGTACACGTACTTACTCCCTCTCAAAACTGCAAAGCTTTTGCCTTCATTCCGCCAAATAGCGTGAATCCACCATTTCTTCATTTCTTCCTCAGTTGGAAAAGAATGAAAACTGAGATAGGGTTATTTGGTTGAACTATAAAAACATTTAGGGACGCAACAACAATTCCTCCCTGTGCTCTCCGCCATTGACACAGACTAGAGCAGAAGTTGTTTTATGCTACTATTTGAAACTTTTTGAACGCAGAAGTGTGAAAAAGGCCTACTGGCAGCACTAAACCTGGAATCGTATATACATACTTGCCGGCAACCCACCAAAATAAATGCATGCTGATTTTAAGTTTGAAAATGATGAAAATTCATACAAAAAGTAAATATTAGCATTTTATTTTAAGTTTACTATAAAAATAATTGTATTTGAATTTAATACTCCCTTTTTATTTTAAAATATAATAATATCATAACACTTTATTATTTTGTTTATTTTATTTTAAAAAACTAACTGAATAAAGTGCAATAATATTATCACTATTATTAATTTATTTTTATAGTTATATTTAATGGGTCACACTATGTGCAGTGTGAGGACCAAACCAAATCTCCAGGTTCTCTTATGAGAACCAGGCTGAAAAACTTATGTGCACCCCTGTATATATATGTCACGCCACAAAGGAAAGACCATGAGAGGATTCACAGGTAAGATAAGGCTGATTTATTAACAAGTCACTGGGTATATAAGCGAAGTGGCATTATAGTTATTTGGGATTCTGTAACCAGAAAAAAACCCACACAGTGTGTGAGTCTCTGGAGCTCTGCACTAGAACTCTTAACATGCTGCTGTGTGTCTCTCTGCTGTCAGGTATGCATCTCTTATATTAATCTTTGAGCAACTGAAGTGCAGTCTGGTGTTTCCGCAAATCTGCGTCCAGGATAGATCACACTGAAGTACCAATGGATGCAGGGACGTTTGCAGACATTTTGAGGGGTAGGGGCTCAAGTGGAAAAAGGCACTTCTCATATTTATTTTAATTTTTTTCTAAACAAAACATTAAATATATTAGGGGTGTGAGATATTGACAAAAAATATATCTCAATATGTTCTGGGATTTTATCAATAACGGTAGTTAGACGATATTTTGCTGAGTGTGTTATTGTGCTGATATCGTAAGGACTACGGTGGATGGCTGACTCCTGAATTTTTTGATATTCTGCATATTCTGTGTGGTGATCAGTTCACAGCAGTGATAGAAATGAATCTTTTCCAATAAGTTTAAATAGATTTTTTTCCTTTTATGGGCATTTTTACCTTTATAAAGCCATTTTTTTTTTCTAAAAGTGTGCATCATCTTTTCAGAAAAATTCTTAAATTGAATCAGTCAATTAGAATAAAAAGTCATTTGGGCTGTTACCAAGCAAATGAAATCAGTATTGACAAAATTAATCTTTGCAATGCAGAGAAAACACAGAAGGTGCATTAGAAGTGGCATTTAGATGTATTTACACACTGTTTAATGCAGGACATGAATGCATGTAACCTGCAGTTACAAATACATTAATACTGTTTTGATATTTTAAAAATAAAACGTTTGATACTGATATTTGAAATTATTAAAAAAAATTAATGAAAAGACACTTTAAATGTGAAATTAAAACTGCCAGTAGGTGGTAGAAAGTCATTGTTAATAAGTGAGTCATTGCAAATGAACCAAATCATTTAAACGGTTGATTCATTCAGGAACAAAACACCATCGTGTTGCTCAGAGACGCAAATTGGAATTATATTTGTTGGCGAAATAGAGCAAAAACAGTCAATATTGTGTCTAAAATATAAGCATCTTAATATTAAATTCTTGTTTATTGAACTGCTGTATAAAATCAATGTCATATTTGTAAACATGCTGCTTTTTGTAGGAAAAAATGTCAGTCTTCGCATGATATTGATTAACTATATGAAATGATATAAATATATACATTTGTGCCCCCATATCTTGAATTTTGTGATCATTCTAAATGAATTTTAATACACTGAATCATGCAGTGAAAGAACGCGCACTGGTCTAATCTACTAGACTTCCTACTGCCTTAGCTAAACTTTAGCTAACTTACTTCACGAGTTCACACTTACATATAATTAAATTGAGTAAAGGGCTCTGAGCTCGGCAAGACTCCCAAGCCCGGGGTACCCCCCTACCCCCCACCCCCCAGTCCGGGGAGAGGGGTCCGAGCTCGGTGTCCAGCCCGGTCTCAAAGCGCTCCCCCAAAAATGCAATTAGAACAGGAAAGCGACCAGAGACATGCTTTTACAACCCCCCAAAAAAGCAAGGCTTAACGTTAGAGGGGTGCTGGATGTCCTTTGGTGTATGTTTGTTGCGGTGGTATCTTGGAAGAGAAATTGGCTTCTGCGGAAGCATTCACTGCTGAAAGAGAGAGATAAAGGCTCCTGTGGAAGACGCTACTGCCGCGGCAGTAGAGAAATACAGAAAAGGCTCCTGCGGGAGCGGTCACTGCTGCGGCAGTGGGAAAGAGAGAGATAGGGGCTCCTGCGGGAGCAGACACTGCTGAGGCAGTAGAGAAATACAGAAAAAAGGCTCCTGCAGGAGCGGCTACTGCTGCGGCAGTAGGGAAATACAGAAAAGGCTCCTGAGGGAGCAGACACTGCTGCAGCAGTGGGAAAGAGAGATAGGGGCTCCTGCAGGAGCGGCTACTACTGCGGCAGTAGGGAAATACAGAAAAGGCTCCTGCGGGAGCGGTCACTGCTGCGGCAGTGGGAAAGAGAGATAGGGGCTCCTGCAGGAGCGGACACTGCTGTGGCAGTAGAGAAATACAGAAAAGGGTCCTGCGGGAGCGGCTACTGCTGCGGCAGTAGGGAAATACAGAAAAGGCTCCTGCGGGAGCGGTCACTGCTGCGGCAGTGGGAAAGAGAGATAGGGGCCCCTGCGGGAGCGGACACTGCTGCGGCAGTAGGGAAATACAGAGAAGGCTCCTGCGGGAGCAGTCACTGCTGCGGCAGTGGGGAAATACAGAAAAGGCTCCTGCGGGATCGGCTACTGCTGCGGCAGTAGGGAAATACAGAAAAGGCTCCTGCGGGAGCGGTCACTGCTGCGGCAGTGGGAAAGAGAGATAGGGGCTCCTGCGGGAGCGGACACTGCTGCGGCAGTAGGGAAATACAGAGAAGGCTCCTGCGGGAGCAGTCACTGCTGCGGCAGTGGGGAAATACAGAAAAGGTTCCTGCGGGAGCAGTCATTACTGTGGCAAAGGGGCAAACTGAAAAGCTCCTGCAGGAGTGGGGTGCTGCTGGGATGTTAAAGTGAAGATGAACGGGGATGGAATAGGATTAAAGGGGGTGGCTGATGAGGGTTTGTTGGGCTTCCTTGATGTGGGAGCGGTCCGATCGGATGTAGCTCTTGAAAGCTTCTGATGACCAGCGACCAAGTGTTTGGATCTGCTGTTGGGGAAAGGCCTTTTTGAGTCACTGTGGTGGCTGCGCCTATTCTGAAAGAATGGCTGGAAAAATTATTGGCTGGGATACCGGAAAGGAGCAGAATGGACTTGAGATGTTTTTGGAACCAAAAATGGGAGACGGGGTGGTTAGAGTCATCTGTAAAAAGAGGGTCGGAAGGGGATTTGGATTGTGATTTCCTGAGCTGAAGGAAGGCTAGGAGGGCTTGGTATGGGAGTATAGGTGATTGTAGGTTGAAAATATAAATAAAGTGGCCTTTCTTTGTCTGGTCTGTCTGTCTTTGCTTTATAAAGAATGACATGGCTTCGTCATCCAGGACAGCTAGATCGGAAATAGTGGGGTGGATATTCGGGTTGAAGCTATAAGTGATAGTGAGCTCAGAGCATCTAAGAAAGCCAAAGAAGGCTAGGATAAACATAGCATCGAGCGTACGAGCAGTGTGGATGGAATGGTAACCTCTACGGAGGGTGGAAATGCATTTAGTCAAGATTTTTAAGGTTATGGGTTGCCTGGTGTCTGGGCAGGTGGGATGGGCTCTTTGAATACCTTTGATGAGAAGGGAGGTCTGTGAATTGGCTATTTGAGGTGAGGGTGAACCGTATATAAGTTTATGGAAAAACTGAATTCCACTTAGATAGCCTTTAATGGAGCTGACTTGGAGGTTTTTGTTAATGTTGAGGTGAGATATAAATGAAGTGATAGAGAGCAGAGAAAAATCAGGGAACGGCAGGTTATAGGCAGAATAGAAAGCTTTAAAGCATTTCAATGCTGTTAAATAGGATTGCAGGGTTCTCGGGGAAATGGCTTGAAGAATAGAATCGAGGGAAGCTTCGAGGAGAGGTCTCAGAGGATGATTTAATGGAATATCAGCTCTGAATAAGGAGGTACTGGGGTTGGGAGTGGTTCCGCCTCTGGTGCCAACAGCCTGAATTTCTGAAAGGCAAAACGAGAGAGAGAGTCAGCTATTTGGTTTTTGGACCCGGGAATGTGTTTTGCAGTTATGATGAACTGGTCGCAAGCCGAGATCCAAATTAGACTTCTTAGCAAAGGCATTATGGCAGGTGAATGAGAACGGCCTTTATTAATGAAGTGCACGGTAGCCTTGTTGCCTCAGTGAATAACGATGCTGGTGGTGGACCACTCTCTTCCCCACAGAAAGGCTGCCACGACTATAGGATATAGCTCGAAAAGTGCTGAGGGTATTAGCGGCTGAGGTAAATCTAATAGCCACGTAGAAGCGAACCAGCGGTTTTGGTAAAATCCTCCGAAACCGACGGAGGGGGCGGCGTCAGTAAATAATTGGAGGTCAACAGGAGAGGAAACCAAATTGCTGTAAAAGAAGGATAAGCCGTTCCATTGTTTAAGGAAGGATATCCCCAAACTGAGCTCGTCTCGGCATGAGTCCTCTAGCTCTTGAGTGGAGGACGCAAGAGAGAGGAGGTGAGAGATGAAAGGGTGACCTTGCGGAATGATACGTATCGCAAAATTTAGATGACCGAGAACGGATAGCAGCTCACGTTTGGAGCAATTTGGGTTGGCTAAGAGAGTGAAAGCTACCAGAATTGTTCTGTCAATTTTTTCCTTGGGTAGAGAAGCTTGGAACTTTTGTGAATGTAGGTTGATACCTAAAAAATCGATGGAAGTGCTTGGGACTGAAGTTTTGTCTTGTGCGAGGGGAATCCTGAGCTCTACGAAAACCTTTTGCGTTGTCAAAAGGTGTGCTGCTGGGATGGAGTCGACGGCCGAGGTAATTAAAAAATCGTCTAAGAGATGGATTAGGTAGGGTACGGCATAATTGTTGGAGAGGATCCAGCAAATTGCTTCTGACAACATGTCGAAAATTTTAGGGCTGCTTCTGCAGCCGAATGTGAGGTGGATGGAAAAGTAAAATTTTTCGCGCCAGCGGATGCCGAATAAGTGCCAAAAATCTGGATGGATGGGCATCACCTTAAAGGCAGAGGTGATGTCAACTTTCGCCATCCAAGCGCCACGACCTCCATCTTTGATCATAGTAGTGGCTTTGTCGATGTCGATGTTGATGTAATGAAGAGAAAATTCTTTGAGCGGGATGAGGCTGTTAATACTCGGGAACGGGGAATTATGTGGGGAAGAGAGATCGATTATAAGGCGTTTTTACCAGAAAATTTTCTGGTAGCTACATCTATGGGACTAATGTGGAAAATGTTAAAGGGGGTAATGGAAAAGGGGCTGATCATGAAATTTGCGTCGGTTTCTTTCTTAATTAGAAGATCGAGTGTTTCGGGTTCGGCAAGAGCAGACTGAAGATTGGGGCAGATGAGGCTTTGGGAGGGGAGACTTTCGACACCGGGATGAAAGCTGTGTGAGAGACCTGATAGTAGATAGCTAGAGAAATTAGAGTCAGGTGATAAAGCAATTCAGCAGACAAACGAGAAACATTTACAGGAGTTGTTAAGTATTGTTTAGCATTTTTATTTGCAGCTTTTTGGACAGGGCAAATCAAGCGGGCGTGAGCACCGCCACAAAAATTGCAAATATGCATGAACCGGCAGCGTTGTCTTGAGCATCTGCCAGAGTTGAAGCTGGAGCAGACCTGGCTGCCGGAGAAAGATGGGGGGCAGAGGTTGGTGGAAGTGGGGAGGGAAAGGTTGGTTGAGGTGTTTGGGAAGTGCGGGACGTAGCTAGTGGACTTGGGCTGGGATGGTTTGGGGCGGGGAGGAATGGATGGGTTGACAATAGGAGACAGAAGGGAAAAAAGATTTACGTCCGCACCTGAGAGAATTTGGTTCCGAATGTTGCTGGAGACAGGGGGAGATCCAGGTCGAGGGCATTGGGTGGCATAGGTAGGGGCGTGGCTTTGGACAAAGAGTAGGATGGGCGGGCATGGGGCATGGGGCATGGGGGGGGTAGCTGCCGGAACCACTTGCAGAGGCAGGCTCACGCTTGGAAACGGTTCCGGGAGCGAGATTGGAAGAAAGAGCAGGAAAGAGAGAGGGAATAACGGGCGCCGGAGCCTGCGCCATTAGCGGAGGCGGCCTCACGCTTTGGTCAGCTCCAGGGGCAGGCAAAACAGTGGGAAGGAGAGAGGGAATGGTGGGCGTCGGGGCTTTCGCTGCTAGCTGAGGCAGCCTTGCGCTAGAGCTGGATGGTGGGGCTGGGGGCCATGGGTAGGGAAGAGTATTAGGAGTGGGGTAAAACAGGGACTGGGGATGGGGCTGCGCCGCTAGCGAAGGCATGCTCACACTATCTTGGTGGCTTGTGGAAGCACGCGCCGGCTTGTTACGGTCCATTTTTCCGTAGCAGGAGCGGAGGAGAGAGCTGAGGCATAAGAGGATGCTGGAGAAGGTGGCTGACGCCTGGAGAGTGAAGGTGAAGGTGAACCTCGGCGTCTGGAGGTATGAGCGGCGGCGGTGCGGGAAGGCCGGCGGCCCCAAAGTGCAGCTGCGGGCTCGGTTGAGGTGTCCTGCGGAGCGCTGGTGCGCTGAACGTCGGCTGGAGATGCGGGAGGAGCTGCGTTGTCAAAGGTGTTGTCCTCGGGGGAACAATTCGATCTCAGACATAATGCAGCGATTGGATGCACCAATGCTGAAAGTCGAGAGATAACGAAGGTAGGACGTACTTGATTATTTATAGGAGTTTTCTCTTGTGCTGATTGGATAAATGGTGTAATCACTAATGATGAACTGCCCGTGTTAATTATCTGTGCGTGCTCCTCCCAAAATTTGTTTATAAACATCACATTGTAGCTCTCATGAGTCATGGATGTTAGCAAGACATATTAACTATATTCGCCTTTTGGATAATTAGCTGTAAATTCAAGGCACAGGTAGCTTAGTCTTTTGTTCATCACCACTCACCTCCACACCAAGACAAACACAACTGGAAAGGAAGGGAGGGCTTCACTTCTGCGGCTCTCTGCCTGTTTGTGATGTGATTCAAGAAGGCGCCGATGTGTGTGGCCTGCCATCTGTCGCTCCATGTGCTGTTTGTTTGTTTATTTTAATCTGTTTTATCTGCCAGCCACTGTGTTGTGCCTCACTGGTACTGACTTATGATCGGCCATCCCTTTTAAATCTGCAAGTTTCTGCAAGTGTGCTGCCATATCAATTACGGGATGGCTCTCATTATACTCCTCCTCCCATACAATCGTCCATACCTGGATATCTACGCCACTGGCCTTGCTCCTTACCGGCCTGGAGGCACAGGCGACGCCGGGGAAAATGGGGTGGCACAGCTGTTAAGCTAAGGCTTGCGCTGCTGAAACACAGAGAGTGTCTCTGTTCGGATGGAGTTTTTGGAGGTCGTGTTGTTCACTGGCACTCCCTGGATCCGATTTGGGAGTGGCTCCGACTGTGATGGTCCTGCTCTCCGGCGTATAATCTTATGTTTTTTCTCCTCGTTTTTATTGCAGAGGAGTGTGTCTGAAACATCTTCGTTCTCTACTCCGGGCAAAGCAACACAAATAATCTACCTCAAATCCTCTGTTTTTAAGGATGGCTGTTATTAACACCAGATCGGTGATTAACAAGACTTTCATTTTAAGTGACTTGTTCTCCACCCGGAACTTGGATTTTTTATTTCTTACTGAAACCTGGCTCTGTCCTGGTGATTCGAGCCCTTTTTCTGAACTTTTGCCATCTAAATGTTTGTTTTTTAACTCCCCACGCACAACTGGTCAGGGTTGCGGACTTATTTCTATTTATAAATATCATTTTACCTGTCGCTCAGTGGTGAGTAACAACTACATCAGCTTTGAACTTCAATTGTTTGTTTTAGAACTTGGAGATCCACTTTTGATAGCAGTAATTTATCGACCACCAGAATATAATACAAACTTTTTAACAGAGTTTACTGAGTTCCGGAGTGATGTGACTCCAAAATAAGACAAGCTTCTTGTACTCGGTGGTTTTAATTTTCATGTTTGCTGCATGAATGATCACTTAGCTAAGGAGTTTACCCATTTACTGAACGCTTTTGATTTTTCTATTGGGGTTAATGCTCCCACTCACAAGGGTGGCCATATACTTGACTTAGTGCTTTTGCATGGACTTAGTATCTCTGATTTAGAAGTCTGTGAAAATGGGTTTTCAGACCATAAGGCTGTTATGTTTACTGTCTCATGTTCTGCTGCTGCACCTATAGTCTCATCTCGTGGCCGCCTTTCTCGGCGTATTACTCATACCACCAAAGACTCTTTTTCATCAATTTTTCATAAAGTGATGTCATCTATTTCCGATTTTTCCTGTGATGCTAGCGTTGAGGAGCTCCTCTCCAGGTTTAACTCCACCTGTTCTAATGTTTTAAATGATGTGGCTCCTTTAAAGGGTTACTCCACCCCAAAATGAAAATTTTGTCATTAATCACTTACCCCCATGTCATTCCAAACCCGTAAAAGCTTAGTTCGTCTTCGGAACACAATTTAAGATATTTTGGATGAAAACAGGGAGGCTTGTGACTGTCCCATTGACTGCCCAGTAATTAACACTGTCAAGGTCCAGAAAAGTATGAAAGACATCATCAAAATAGTCCATCTGCCATCAGTGGTTCAACTGTAATTTTACGAAGCTACGAGAATACTTTTTGTCCGCAAAGAAAACAAAAATAACGACTTTATTCAACAATTCTTCTCCTCAGCGTCTCCTCCGCATCAGCGTAGCGCCATTTTGGAGAGTATCCGCTGGACGCAAACTGCGTATGCTCTTCTGTGTCAGCTGCGTCACATGGATACATCTTCTATGTATATTTACGCTTTGATTTGAATGAAAACAGCGTACCCGTTTGGTGCGGCTGAAACAGAACAGCGTACTCAGTTTGCGTCCAGCAGATACTCTCCAAAATGGCGTTACGCTGACGCGGAGGAGACGCTGAGGAGAAGAATTGTTGAATAAAGTCGTTATTTTTGTCCAAAGACGAAGCTTTTATAGGTTTGGAATGACATGGGGGTAAGTGATTAATGACAAAATTTTCATTTTGGGGTGGAGTAACCCTTTCAGGACTCTTCAATCTAAAACGAAAGCTGAACTGCAGCATGTGTACTACAAAAGTAAGAATGGGTATGTTTATATTACTTCATTTTTATCTTTATTTCATTTTACTTTTCAGATGGCCTGATTAAATATTTATTTAGTTTATGTAACTAATTTGTTTTTATCTGTGGTGTATTGTTATGTGCATTTATGGTGTAGGTGCATGTTAACTTCACTAGTTGGTTGTCTTGGCCTTATTATAGGGGGTTGGTTGCCGAAGGTGACGAGTAAGTGACTTTACTCATGTCATTCATGTAGCAGTGAATGATTAGGTATCATATTGATAACAAGTGCAGGATGGAGTACCTCAAGGCTCAGTACTAGGACCATTGCTTTTCACGCTTTACATGTTACCCTTAGGAGATATCATCAGGAAACATGGTGTTAGTTTTCACTGTTATGGTGATGATACTTAGCTCTATATTTCGTTGAAGCCCGATGAAGCATACCAATTTGCAAAGCTAACAGAATGCCTAGTTGATATAAAATACTGGGTGATGACTAGTAATTTCTTACTGCTCAATTCTGAAAAAAAAACAGGTGTTAATTATCGGACCAAAAACCTCTGCATGTAATAACCTTGAACACTCTCTAACACTTGATGGCTGTTCTGTCAATTCTTTGTCATCAGTAAGGAAACTAAGTGTGCTATTTGCTGGCAATCTTTCCTTTGAAAACCACATTTCTAGCATTTGTAAAACCACATTTTTCCATTTAAAAAATATATATAAATTATGAACTATGCTCTCAATGTCAAATGCAGAAACGTTAATTCATGCGTTCATGACCTCAAGGTTAGATTATTAAGATGCTTTATTGAGTGGTTGCTCTGCGCGCTTAATAAACAAACTCCAGCTGGTTCAAAATGCAGCAACCAGGAAATATGACCATATTAGCCCTGACCATATTAGAACATTAGTGTTCTGTTAACACTGCACTGGCTCCCTATTAAACATTATACACATTTTAAAATCTTGCTAATTACTTATAAGGCTCTGAATGGTTAGCGCCTAAGTACCTGAGTGAGCTCTTATCACATTACAATCCTTCACGTCCGCTGCAATCTCAATTTGATAATACCTAGAATATCAAAATCAACTGCGGGTGGCAGATCCTTTTCCTATTTAGCGCACAAACTCTGGAACAATCTACCTAACATTGTTCAGGAGGCAGACACACTCTGTCAGTTTAAATTTAGATTAAAGACCCATCTCTTTAACCTGGCTTACACATAATACACTATCACATTTCTATTACTCAAATGCATTAAATGATTGTTAGGCTGCATTAATTAGATCAACCGGAACCAGAACACTTCCCATAACACATGATGCATTGTTACGTCGTAAGAAGAATGGCATCTACGCTAAACTAAATAAAGGTTATCTAAATAAGGTGCTATATAAATAAAGGTGACATAATTTGACAATTGGACAAGTATTTCTTTCTGGCCCACTTCTGTTATTTACATCTTTTATTTCTTTGTGTTTTGTTTTACAGTTTTCATTTTCCTTTAGCACTGTACCCATGACAGAGTTCAGAGATGACCTCCGTGGTTGTGACAAGGCAGACAGAGAGTTTAATATAAATTTTTAACAAAAATTTGACAGACATTAGACATTAAATAAGGCTAGAAAAATGCCTTTACAAAGATAAAAAAAGAAAGAAAAAAGCCCCTGTAAATAAATTAAGTGATAGATGCTATTTGCACTACGTGCAAACTAAGTGCAAATAGCGATGGATGCTATTTACACTAAGTGCAAATACCGATGGATGCTATTTACACTAAGTGCAAATAGCAATGGATTCTATTTACACTAAGTGAAAATAGCAGTATTTTTAACGATATGCTATTTACACTATGTGCAAATAGCAATGGATTCTATTTACACTAAGTGAAAATAGCAGTATTTTTAACGATATGCTATTTACACTATGTGCAAATAGCTATAGATTCTATTTACATGTTAAAACAGCAAGATTTTCTGCTCTTTATACTACTTATTGCAAATAGTGGCAATTATCTGCACCTCAGTATTGTAGTACATTATAAAATAGTACGCAATAATAAAGTATTGAGCGTAAGTTATAATTTTAATTAAAATTATTAAATGGATGGCCCATTTTGGGACAATAAAGCCCTCCCTACACCTACCCTAACCCTACCCGATACTTTATATTCAACTTTTTGATTATTTCCTTCATTTTTATTGAAATAAACGCCTTTCTGATGCGATATGAGATTTGAAAAGGCAGGTTCGAAATCAGGTCAATCGCGTCAAAATCCACGCACCTTTCCATCTGCGCCACTGAAACCATTGTTTGACGTGTGCCTTTTTTCAGTGTTGACTATCCAAATCAGACATTGGTGGGTGGAGTTAGTGTAAATAGCCTTTGCCAACAAGGTGGGCTATTTGCACTTAGTGTAAATAGACACTCCGGAAGAAAAAAAAAAAAGGTCTTTCTTTTAGGCACACACAGGCAGGCACACACAGACATCAAGAATCAGTGTATGAATCTCAACAACGGTGACAAACAGCATATTCAGATAAACAGATCAACTCTGAACATCACAAAACAAGCTACTAAAAAGTCACATAAAAACAGCAAAAATAAAAGAAAATAGTAAGAATAAAAGAAATTACAAAGACAATTCTGCTCATAATTTATTCATGCCGCAATGCATGATGGGAGCCATGGATGAGTTTTGATTGACTATAACATGCTTTTTTGATGGTCATCGTTGTTGTGATTCTTAAGCTGATTCTTGATGTCTGTGTGTCTAAATTAAAGATATTTATTAAGTTTTTGATCAAAATAAGATTTAAAAACATCCGTCTGATTATACTGAAAATGCCAGATCTTATGTTGTTCACAGTATTGACATAACCAACAAAGATAAACTCAGTTATTCAGGTCACTACATGATGATTATGTCAAAACATAATTATCACCACCTGATGACTTTTGCTCTTTGCTTGTCTGGTTGTTATAATTAAGTTATAGCAGCCAAACAGTATGTAATATTAAAAAGTCAAAGGTCAAGAGCCCAACTAAAGTAAACACTGACCACTATAATGGTGACTTTAAAAATTGTGATTTTCTTCTTTGGTGATTCTGCTTGTTAACATCAGATGTCTTCAGTAATTGTCAATCATCACTCAATGAATCTTTTAATTAGCTCCTTGATTTTAACACTGCTTCAGTGTTACTTTTAACACTCTGTAGTGTGGACACATATAAGCTGTGTCCCAATTCGTAGGCTACAGCCTACGGAGGACGGGTCCTTCGAAGGATGCAGCTGACCCAGCCTTTGAAGGCCGCTCTGAGTCTAACCTTTGCAGGATTTCCTGATTGCGCCACCAGGTGTTCCCGATTAATGCTCCTGTCGCGTAGCAACGGTGCGAGAAGACAGCTGCCATCCTGAGATGTTATTTTTTAATGAAACTGAAAATAACTATGGAGCCTGAATTGTTAGTTTTTGACTTTTAATGACCTAATTACACTTTAAATGTAAGTATTCGGTTTCGACTTGGTTTTGAAAAAAAAATATAAAGTGGTTAAATGCTGACTTATATCTTACCAAAATGCGATTTTAAGTAGTTCATTCTATTATTCATACTTAGAATAATGAATGGACCATGATGAACATATTTAAACAGGTTTTTAACCCTGTTTAATTTTATGCAGTTGAATATAAAAAAGTCCACTTACAAACATTACTGCAGCTCGTCAACGGCAGCTGTCAAAGTTGCTAGGCAACAAGAACAGTCCTCCGTAGGCTAGACCAGTCTGAGTCCTTCGGCTGCAGCTGTAGTTAGCAATGATTTGTTAATATTCTAGCAATAAACTTTGTTCGATTCATTTGCAAAAAGTGATGGAGTGTAACGAAATGCATTCCTTCATTATTCGCATACAAATGAAAAGTAGAGTTTTTTTTTTCTTTTCCTCACAGTAGAGCAACACTACAAAAACATGGTCTTTTACAATATGATGCACTGTTGTGTGGGTACTGGGTACTGAAAAAACCCAGGCATTCCGCCCCGGAAGGCACATTTCAGAGCAGAATTACTGGCTATAGCATTATTTTTCAGAGAAACAGCTATGTAAACATAACATGTTTCCTAAATATCTACAAACATATTATGTCATTTTTTTGGCTTAAGAAGAGTCCAAAACTTACATACAGCACCTTTAAATGTAACAACCTTGAACATATTTAGAAGTAAAATGCAACATACACATTAGTGCAGCAGTAATATTAATGCCAGACCATCACATCATACCTTTATTTTTACTCTTCATACCTTAAATGTGCACTGTGTAATAATTAGGATGATCTATAGACAGAAATGCAATATAATATACATAACTAAGTTTTCAGAGGAGTATAAAGACCTTACATAATGAACCGTTATGTTTTTATTACCTTAGATTGAGCAATTTATATCTACATACACCGCGGGTCCCCTTACATGGAAGTCGCCACCATGTTTCTACAGTAGCCCTAAACGGACAAACTGTACTACAGAGTGCGTTTCGTCACTATGTTGTTCTTGCGAAAAAACACTGACACAAGGATGCACAAGTAACAGTAATATTCGCAATGACATCGGTTTATTGAATAATTAAGTAAATATAATTCCTTAATTTACCTTTGTAAAGAAACCTCATTGCTCTCTGCGGTCTCAGATGATAGCATCTTAGCCCTGTATCGGCCACCGTAGCTTCTCTAAAGGGAGGGGTGAGCGGGGGACTGAGCCGTTGGTTGCAATTCGCAACCTCAACCGCTAGATGCCGCTAAAATCTACACACTGCACCTTTAAGTACATTACAGTATGCAAGATAATACTTTTACTTAAGGTTTTAAATGCATGTAGTTTTTCCTCAATGCACTATTAGTAGTTACTGAAAGTACTAAAGTAATTCAATATTTCTTCCACCAATTACTTCATCGCTCTACACAATTAGTCCTTTCCTTCTTTCCCTAAATCAGACCAGACCCATGTACTGCAGGATAAACCTTAACATCCCAGTGCTGGACAGTGGAAATATGCACTCAAACACTCTGGAGACCAGATGATGTCCCGTTGGCACAGGCTGCTCCAAGCTCTCTATTGTGGCAGCCCATCCAGGTCCAGCAGCTCCACCAGGGTCTCCCTGCTCAGCTGAATGAAAGTGTACATAATGTGGGGGTTTTTTTTCAATCTGTTTTATGTATTGTTAAGTACATTTTTATGTTGTTTTTCTGATGTTGAATTGAAGTTATTTTGTAATTAGTTGTAAAAAGTGCTTTCAGTATAGAACAATTTATTTGCATTTACAAATGTTAATTTAGATGCCAAAAAATATAGAAGAATTTCTGTCATTTACAAATTACTGTCATTTACAAACTTGCTTTGCAAAAACAAACAATTTCCAGAACTACTTCTTGTCTTTTATTTACAAGTTTCAACTTATAATACAAAAATAAAATTTACAAATAACTTAAATTACAAAATTAATGTACAGAACAATTTCATTCATTTCATTTTTAAGTTTCCCAGCAGCCCCATTTTCTCCAGAACTGACCTAAAAGAAGAGAAAAAGGAAATACTTCTGAAAAATATGCTTATGCTTATGCTTATATCTTAAGGTTAGAAAATATGACACAGCAGAACATGCATACAAAATAATCCAGAAATCATATTTCTGGATCATCAAGTTTCCCTAAAACATTTGTGGACATATCTTGCATGACAGAACTACAAAAAAATAAAAATAATAAATAAAATAAAATAACATAAAATAAAATAAAAACACAAGTGAAAGACTTATCTACGTATTAAGTAGCCTTATCTACTTCTTGTCTTATTGTTGTGGGCTTTATGGGTGAGGGCTAATTGTTGTGTACACAAGAGGTCCTAGTGGAAATATTACAAATGGGCAATAGCTTACCTCCACACTGGCAGAGTTTTTGTCCCCAGAAAAGGAATTATCATATTCAGCCCTCAGTTTAATAAATACAAGAACTTTTGCCTCAGACCACCTAACAAATTAATCTGTGCAGTGGTATTGTTAGTTTAAGTTCACATTTTTTAAGACCCCTGAGTTTTAACATTTGTTTCGCTAGCTATCGGAGTAAATTAAAACACAATACTTACATTTATAAGTGTATTCGTCGGCCGCCACAGAACCATCACCGCTATTTTGTTTGAATAAAAGTCCCGTCGCCAACGGCGCACTGTGAATTCTGGGATAGGGTAGGCTGCGAAGGATCCATCTGTTGTATCCTTCATTTGCCTGTGAAAGGAAGGGCACATTTGAAGTCGTGTTCGAATTACAGCAGCCTTTGTAGCGCCGCGGTGACGCAATCGGCCTTCGAATGCAGCCTTTGGAGGATGCATCGTGAATTGGGACCATCTTCGCTGCGCCACCGTGACACAATCACATTTCAAATGAGGCCTTCGTAGGCCGCGGCCTTTGAAATGGGACAGCCTTCGTCGCGCTGCAGTGACGCAATCGGCCTTCAAATACGCACTTCGAAGAATGTAGCCTATGAATTGGGACACAGCTGTGGTGCCCTTTTAAGGCTGGAAGGAAGGTTTTCAGGGCTAAGAAAACCGCCAACATTTCCAGGCAGTTGATGTGCAGGCGTTGCTCCAGGGCTGACCAGGAGCCGAACGTCGAATTGCCCTCCAACAGGGTGCCCCAACCCCAGTTGGACGCGTCCGTTGTGACTACCTTCCTTCTGGAGGTCAGGCCTAACCTCATTCATGTTTGGAACAGGCGAGAGGTCGTCCAAGGGGCCACAGTCTTGATACAGCAGTGGTCTACCCTGACAGGAAGCCGCCCCAGGCGCCAGGTGTGGGGTGGAACGCGGGCTTTGAGCCAGAACTGAAGGGGCTGACGCCGCTACCGTTCTGACCTGGCTAGAACCAGCCAGTCGTTGAGATCATCTATGAATCTATGCACTTCGTAAAAGTGCGTGGGGGCCAGGGACAGTCCAAACGGAATCTCAAGAATGGTCTGTGATGGGGGGCCATGTGGATGTGAAAGTATGCATCTTTCAGATCCACAGTCAGAAACCAGTCCTCAGGGCAAATGTGCGTGAGGATCTGTTTGATAGTTAACATCTTGAACGACCAGCGCATAAGCAAGTGGTTCAGATGCCTGAGATCCAGAATGGGTCTGAGCCTGCCATCTCTTTTTGGAACGAGGAAGTAGCGGCTGAAAAAGCCTGACTCGCTGTGCGCTGGGGCACTATTTTCACAGCGCCTTTTGCAAGCAATGTCTGCACATCTTGTCGGAGAACGAGCACTTTGTTGTCCGAAACAGAAGTTTAAACGACACCTCTGAAGCGAGGTGGCCTGCGGGCGAACTGAAGCGAGTAACCTCGTTGAATTGCTTTTAAAACCCAACTCGACACTCCCGGAGTGGCTGCCCAAGCCATGAAACGGGAGGCGAGAGGGTTTATTTTTGCGGATGAGAGCTCGCCGAGAGAAGGCGGGGAACTTGCATTCGTGTGAGTGAGTGAGAGAGTGTGAAGAGGAAATTTGCTCTTTATCGTATGTGGGTCCGCTATCACAGTGGTAAAACATTCGGGTACACGCTGCACCTGCAGGACATGACCCGCTGGAAACTAAACTCCATTTCTCAGAGGTGCTTGGAGGGATGGAGGATGAAAGCGAGCTGTTTTCCGGGGTGTTCCGGCCGAGGCGAGAACAGAGCCCCTCTTCTTACTCTCTAGCACATCAGGACGGCTTAGGCGGCTTGGGGTCCAACTCGTGGGCAGGGACCTTGACGCTTCGGAAAGGGGAAGCATTTCGCCGTCCGGGGGCACTGCTGCAACCCAGGCTTAGATTTCCGCTGAGGCTGCGCCGGCTTTGCAGGCTGAGTGGCGGGATTCTTCTGGCGGTCCGCAGCCGCGGGGCCAGGGCGCTTGGGAAGGAAGTGACGCAGTGCCTGCGACATCTTCTGAGTCTCCGAAAACCTTTCTGCAAACCCGTCCACAGCGGGGCTGAACAAGCTCTTCGGCGAGACCGGTGAGTCAAGGAAGCCCATTTTCTCAGCGTCCCTGATCTCAGTGAGGTTTAACCAGAGGTGGCGCTCCAGCACCACCAATTTGGCCATGGACTTGCTGATTGCCTGCGCCGTTGCCTTCGTAGCGCGCAGAGCCAGGTCCGTTGCTGTGCGCAGCTCTTTGAAAGTCTCTTAGTGTACTTATCTTTTTGCACTGACTCAGGAAAGTTGTATTTAATTAGAATATCAAGTATTGCAACTTGACAATTTTAGTAATTAGAATTTATAAAGTTTAGTTTGGACAATTTTATGTAAGGTGAAGATTTTTCATACTAAAGTTCATGTTCATTTGAACTTTTTGAGTAATGTTTTTAAATGGACTCAGTTAAGTTGTATTTACATTTATATGAAGTAATTTAATCTCAACAAATTTAGAAATTATAAGGTTTAGTTGGAATATCTTTACGAAGGTTTGTTTTAACTTGTACAAGCTTTTGATTGTTGTAAAAGTAGGCAACTTCAGCTGAGCTGAAGATGATCTTCTTTGGCAATGCACAAGCGTTCTTAATGAAATACTGCTTTGTTAAAAAAAATAAAAAATAAATTAAATAAAACAAATAAATAAATAATCTAACAACTGTTTAAGACCTTGCCTGTCCGGCCAGTTGATATGTAATGTTAGGTTTAGATAAATTGATTTTAAACTACTTTTAAATTATTTTCACAGATTTATACAAAACCATTTCACTCTTGTGTTAAGACATCCATATCTACACAAAGAAAATTTCAGTTTCAGCACACCATGGATCAAGAAACATCGGGTCCTTTCTCATATGTCATGAGGTATCCATCCACCCATCCATCTGTCAATCTGTATCACTGTGTCTGCATCTGCTGCAACCAGGACACCTGTACACTGTAGTCTAATCTAATTGTAAGCTTTTTCTTTTCTTTCTTTCTTTCTGTCTTTCTTTCCTTCCTTTTTTTTATAGGTTCTTCATACTGGTGGACAGCTGTTATTTAATGCTGTGTTGTCTCATCTGCAAATTATTTTATGAACTACACAGAAGCAAGCCAAAAAGGTGATGAAGCATACACACACACACACACATTTGGAAATGTAAAATAAAATCTAGCTGTTCTCAGAGTTGTAGAGGTTCGACATGTATCAAATCCCATATTTCATGACAAAAGGATTAACTGAAAGAAAAATTGACATGACATGATTTTGTCAAGTATGCCAGTTGATAATATATTTTAAAAATAATAATAATGATGATGATAAAATAACAGCATTTAATTCTGTTCTGCTTTCAGATATCTGTTCATTGCCTTTGTGAGTGCATCAGCTCTGACAGTGACACTCACTCGAAGATCTACTAAAACAGCTACTGATACACCCAATGTGAGATCCACTGATACACCCAGTGTAAAACCTTCTGATCACTGCTATGATAAAGCAACGGTGGCAGCAGATGCTGGGGTTTGCTCTACAGTCGGGAAGTACGATTCCAAAGAGCTATATTTATGATTCCAGTAGAGATTCCTTGCATGAGCGATGAGACTTTTTTGCTACTCTATAGAGTAATTGTAGTCATTGTTCTTGATTTGAATAATGCTCTTTGTCTTTTGTCTTTAATTTTTTATTTTTCCAAAAAAATCTTACCTAGTTACAAAAAAAATTACCTAGTTACAATCAACACAAACACAAAATGGAAAACCCTTTACATTTATTGACAAAATCTCTAAAACAAATACACAAAAACTCTTTTTGCTGATGCACAAGAAAAACCCAACACTATACACAGTTACAAGACTCACTTATTAGAGTCTGGAGAACAATGCAAAATCACTTACATACTTACATACAAAAATACCTAATCTCGCCATCAAAGAAAACATCATTCTGTATGATGTATAAGCCTCTTTCCTCATTGGGGACCTAAAAATGTCTACAAGGTCAAAATTTACCAGTATTATTATCCTTGTGGAGTCATTTGGTCCCCATAACGTATAGAATTACTAACACACAAACACACACACACACACACTTAATACAAAAACAATTCAAGAAAATTATCATTCCATGTACAACAAATGAGACCTTATTGTAAAACATTACATGTGTGTCTAAACAGTACAAATGTTCTGAACTGGTGTGCAAAGTGCTTTTAAAGTTTTTCATATTATTTTATTAAAATGCAGTTGTGATCAATAACACCAACTAAACTACATGTCACCACAGATGACATCAGGCTACTACATGATGTCATTCTCAAAAAAATGGCCAACATAACCTGATGACATTTTCTTTTGGTTTTTCTTGCCATAACAAATGTGTTTCATAAACATTGCTATAACAACCAGAGAAGTCAAGTCAAGTCAAGTCAATTTTATTCGTCACATACACAATTATACAGAGTATAACCAGCAGTGAAATGTAAGTAATTGAAGAAAAATACAGCAAAACATGAGGAAGGGGAGGAGAAAAAAAATAACCCCCAGACTATGCTCCTTGGGGAGTACAGTGTGAGAACAGGAAAAACACCTCAGCAACAAAAAGCACATATTCAATACAACATAGACACGACTTGCAACAGAGGAGGTGATCCAGCTCCGGCAAACGGCCATCCGGACCTGCAGCCCAGCTTAGCGCTGGTCACAGACCCGCTTGTCAGACTGGCGGTACAAAGCGACGGAGGCAATGGATCGGGGGTGGGGAGGTGAATCCATATGCAGATGTCTGTGGAAGGGGGGAGGAACGCAAGAGCGTCTCACTGCAGTGCCCTTCCCGGGGTTGTTTTTCCAACAGCGGCCTTGGCCGAGGCCAGTGCTGGTCTAGGGGAGCCGAAGAAGATAAGATTGCGATTGTTTGGTCTTGGGGCGAGTAGCCGCATTCCAATTCCACAGCTACTCTCTTTGTCCATTCTGGTCTCCAAAACCATCAATTTTCCTTTGCAAAGCCGTGAGCTTCTCCGTGATGTAATCCATATTGCGGTTAATAGTCTCAGTCTCAATGCTGACCGCTCTGCCCACTACTTCAGTCATGACGGGCAGCCTTGTGAGGCTTTGAACAGCTGTTCCCGTTTTCTGAATTCTTCGATAACCCAGGGCAAAGCCTAATCCAATCAGCAGAAGACCTGTTATCATGGTTCCGAATAGGTAGATATCTTCAATGTCCTCCACGGAGAGAGCAGCCAGACACACGACCCGCCACCTCTCCCACGTGTCCATCGTGTAGGCTGCTGCGAACGTTCCGGCAGGGCAGTCAGGTTCCCCCGAACCCAAGCTTCTCGTCGAGAAGATGGTGTCAATTGCGTTGAGAGACCAGTTGATCGAATTCATGATTTTTCAGTTTGGAGAGCAGTGCAGAGAGAGTCTCTCAGTAGACAATAAACGAGACGAGACGAGAGAGCAAGCAGGAAAGGTAAGGGGTAGGAGAGGGAGAGAAAAATTATGCGTCCGCCTCCGTTGAGAGCCAAAGAGAGAGAAAAAACTAATGTTAAAAGTCCAGGCTAAAGACCCCAACTAAAGCAAACACTTATCTCCACAACGGTGACTTCAAATTTTATTATTTTCAATAAACATTAACATCTAAACCTCTGTTGATTCTTAATAAGAAATTTTTAAACACATGACAAAAAAAAATGGCAGCGGCTATTTACACTAAGTGCAAATAGCAATAAATACAGCTAAGTGAGGGGAAGTTCAGAAAGTACACACTACTTTAAAGCATTTATGGTACTATTTTCCACTTGAATCTGTCCTGAACAGTATTGTATGTATTATAACATTTAAAGTATGATGTTTTAAAGATGCAGAGAGAAAAAATATCAGGTGTTGGCGAAACCTGAATACATTGAGGTGAGAGAGAAAATGTATGATGAAAATTAGTTATGTGTGCTGTACTAAAATGATACACAACAGTCATACCTCAATCTTTCTTCTGGTAGAGAGAAGTTGGTATTGGGCATGTCACATTGTAATACTGTAATTTTTCCACTGATGTATTTAGGGAACAGAAAGGGAGGCACCGCAAAGTCCAGAACCACAGAAATGATAGCTGATTTGGAGGTGAGCAAGAAACAGGCATTTAGTTATAATTATTGGAGTTTGAGGGCCCCCTCCTGTGGTTGTTTATGGTACTGCAGACATTAGAGAGATGTGTGCTGTCGTTGCTGCAGGTATATATTGTTATTTTGCAGATTCTATCTTCATAGCTTTGAGAGGGAGTTTGGAGGAAGCTGGCTTTGATGAGAACTTTCTGCACCAAAATCTCATTGGTGTTGCTGCTAATGGTGCATCAGCTCGACCAGGTCAAGTATGGGGTGATAACAAAGCTGAAATTCAATTGTCTAGCTGACCGGTCAGAGTTAGCGGTACATGATTCATTGAAAACTGTGTTTGAAGTGTTCATCTTGAAGTTGTACAGCCTGTTTCATCAGTGCTACTAGAATACAAAGTTACTGCATGGTGCAATGGATGAACTGAACATTAAAATTCAGAAAAAAATGACAGAGATTTCACTATTAGATGGATTGCCAGTAGCTTCAACACAGTAAAAGCAATGTGGAATTATCTTATTGAGTTACTGAAGCCCCCTGAGATGTCAAACTGGCCCAAGCAGAGAAAACAACATGTCCTATTTGGTGAACCTGCTGGCCAAGCTTCTCAGTGAATCTACCAGACAAACAATAGATAAATTTAGAGACTTTAAATGGCAGGGGACACAGAAGGGGGAAACCCTTAAGAAACTTCTAACTGCAAGCGAAACCTACTAGACTACCTCTGCAGAATGTAAGAGAGGATTCTCAGCAGTAAATCACACAACAGGCTTCAGTCAAAAAAGCTTGGCTTCTCTTCTTCTTGTTGACATTAATGGACCACCTACACAGCTCTAATTTTTTTTTTTATTACCCAGCTCCATTGGAGATGTCCTGGATTAAAAGTGGCCATCGTCTATCCACAGGGAGAATCAAGCTGGAGAGAGGGAACCTAAACATCTGTGCTCCATATTTTAGGACAAACAACACCTGAAGCTGTTCCTCACACCTGTATATTGCCATTTGTGACAGTAAACTGCAATACACAGTTCTTATGTAAAACATTTTGAAATGGTGAGTAGGTAAAACTGTTCTGTAGTTTTAGGCAGGGCTTGAAAATGAAAAAAAAAGTCAATCGGTTCACTCCGAGCAGAATCGATATTTTAACGTTTCCGTTCCTACGTTCCTCTGTATTATTACCGTTCCGAAACCGGTTCGATTAGAAAAAATAACGGTTAATAACGTTATTTTTTAAATAGTCTTTGTCTATAATAAT
>JAFVLL020009757.1:0-12102 GCA_021397915.2 Tor tambroides | reverse complement strand
ACATCCTGCCAGGACAAGCTAATCCCCAGCTCATCCCTTCTTCAGGTCCTGGGCCTCCCCGCCACGCTATACGTGATTTCACGGCAGCGTTTCTTTCTAAGAAAGCTGCTAGCTAAAGGGATAAGACTGGCCCCCAAGCGACAACTGAATCTCTCGCTTGCGGACGTCTTTTCTGTCATTTCTTCTTTTTTCCCTCCTGCTTTCTCTCTGTCTTCAGGTCTTTTGCTGTCTAGCTTCTTTCTAAAACACTGGCTCTCAGACTTTTTCAGGGGGCGGACCATTTCAGCAGTGATAGAAAAAGTGCAGACTACCTGACACCCTAAATCTGGAGGAAACTACTACTGGCCCTCAAAACAATGACTTACATTTTAAGTACAAATGACTTTTTACCTTATCTTGAAATAGCTACACTTTCATAATTCAGAATTTTGCCAAAGTGCTATTTAGTTTTTATTTAATTAAAATTTAGTAGATTGAATAATTTGATGTGTTCAGTTAGATATTGGAAGTACTAAAGGTACTGCTGGTGCTTTTTATTAACTTCATATTTATTTATTTACTTAAAAATTCAATTAGTAAGAAATAAGAAGCAATACTCGTGTAATTGTTTAATTAATAATTATTCAATATAATACATTTTAACACTAAGTTTAAACACTTATATTTATATTATTTTATATATTTTATCATGTTTATAAATACCTCCACTTTTTTTATTTAATTGAAATGATTTATTTATTAAATTAGCTTTTATTAAATATTAAATGAATAAGCAATATTTAATTTTGACAATTAATAATACTTTTCTATAAAGTCCATTAATTAATAATTACTCAATAAATATAATAAATTAATGGTGTAATTATGACTAAGTTTAAATATTTATAAAGTATAACAATTAAAAATATTTTGGAAATTACAAAATTTAAATACATTTCTACATTTATAAATAAATAAATGAATAAATAAATACACGTATACATACACGTTTTCGTTTTTTTGTTATTGTTTTTTTCAGCCTTTAGGTCACCTTTTTTTTTGTAGATGGTGAACAGAGAACAGGAATTCTGGGGGGAACAAGATATTGGGCCCAAATTTGCAGCAATGGCATACCTAGCTAACTAGCAGGTCATATTCTGCTCTGACATTTTTACCATAGTTTGTTTGTTTTGGTGGTCTTCAGCACCATCCTCCTTCACCCTCCTCCGTCTCCCTCCCGGCAGCTGGCCCCGCTCACAGAAGGGTGCCCATCTGATCGCCTCTCGCTTCCGTCACACTCACTGGGTCTCCGAGAGAATCAGGCGGAACGGAGTACACGCCAGGACGAAGAGGGAAATAGAGGAAAGACAGAAAGAAGAGAGGGATGAGGGATCTACTGACACCCCCACCTCACTGCCCCTGAGGGATATACGGCACATACGGAGAGAACTGGCTACAAAGAAAAAAATTGGTTTCAATGTGCTCTACAGCCTGCCATTTTCCTCCTGAAAGTCTGTCGGAGCGCTGGAACCCTGAGAAGGCACACGCACCCTCCAACTAAGCCCCACTAGAAGACTCCTCACACACACAAAAAAAAAAAACACAACTTTAAGCATGTTAGCTTCGGTGCTACCCATGCAAGCATGTGAAAGCTATGGCTGGTGAATGAAACCACACTTGTTCGTTAAAGGCAAAGCGATTACACTGAAAAGCGCAGTGTATCTGTCTAACACCCAGAGCACATCCCGCACAATCGCCACGCTGTCGAAAAGGTGGGAGGCACCTCACGCCCCCATGTGCCCCACAGACACACAGACACTGTGGCTTGAGGAAACCATGAAACATTTCAATAGACAGGAAAAGAAAAAATAACATGCAGTGTCCCAATCCACCATCCAATGTACTGTCTGGACCTCCTTTCAAAGAGCTTTGTAAACGAAACCCCTCTGGTAATCCTTCAGTGTGTAAGTCCTCTCTCCTCACGCTCTTCTTTTGTTTACTGTAGCCGTCGCGCATTATATACCGCCTGCTTTAGGGTCACTGACAAAAAAAATGGTGTCTGAGATGATTAAAGGTTTTGAAATCTTTTAAAAATAAAGTAAAAAACGCATGGCTATAATGTAAAAAATATATATTTTTCGAAACTAAATAAAAAAAGATTATTGGAGTATGTTTTACAAGAAAATTCTATTTATGCTTTACAATTGACAAATATGGGTGGCTGATTAAACAACTTTTGAAATATTTCAAAAGTATAATAGATAGATAGATAGATAGATAGATAGATAGATAGATAGATGTAAAATTGAATATAAAATTCAATGTAAAATTGGATGTATAAGTATTTTTTTAAATACCATAATCGATCCAGACAAAAAAAAAAATAACTTTCAGATTTCGTATTTCATTTCCAAACTTCCTTCGCTCCTTTCCCCTCCAATTCTCCCTCACCCATGTCCGAGACACCTGGCTGGAGTGGGAAGACAAGTTCTGCCTCCCCTCCTTTTCCAATAACCAGACCCTTTGGTGTTCCATAATGTTAAGAGTAGTCAAGCATATAAATAAAGGTGAGGTGAAACGACGGCCCCTCGACTTGTCAGAACTGCTGAACCACAAAGAACACCTTGAAGGGCATGTTAACTGTCAATAGACTTCTGCGTAACCCTCCCAGCCATTAACATAAAACTAACCCTCTATTTCTACCTCTCCTCCAGATACGTGGTTTCCACCGCTGTGGCAACATGCCCTCCATCATGTCACCCACACACGCACATATATTCAAAGCACACTCGCTAACATTTCTACCACGCCCTAACGCTAAAACATGCGCACATACAAACTATCTAAGGCCATGTTCCACACCGCCGCTACGTGACCAGACACTAGAGAGGCCAAGGAACAGCGTGTAATAGGTGAAGCATGAACTAGATGCATATGTAAGGCCTGATCTCAGCACTCTCACTCATGCAGGCTATTACTGCAGTGTGTGTTGGTCTAATTCTCCGGTCCCAGCAGTGTGCTTCAGTTCATAGACACCTCATATGGGCCCAGACAGGTCCGACCCATAATCAGCCTCTCCGAGGGAGATGCACAGCCTCTGTGAACAACAGTTCTGAACAGCCTAGCATTTTGCTGCTGTATGGACTCGCTGGGGAACATTTTCATGTCATCTCTTTGGAGCGAACTGCATCACCAGGTAGTCAAATGAGGTTTTTCGGTGCCTGAATACGGAGTCCCACTGTTACCGTCACACTTACAGTGCATACGAGGATAAAGCTAAATAAGATTAATTCGGCAACTGCCTGGAAGCTGCTCAATAGTTTTTTCTCCAGAGAGCAGGCCCTTTCTTGAAATCTTTTAGCAATAATTGGTTTACCACCAGGTTCTCTTTGCTAATCAGTAATTAGCACGTGATTAAATATTCAGAGGATATTGATGCACATTTAGCACGCACTGGTAAGTAAATGATTGTTCAGTGTGCTTCGCGTAGCCATGCGTCTCTGACATTTGCCATCACTCAAGAGTGCAGAAAATATCTAAATGTACCACAAAATGGAATTAGCATCAAACAACCACGGCTTTTAAACCACCCGTCAAAGACCATCACAGCCACTGACAGGAGAGAAGAAAGTGCAGAATAAAAGAGGATGACACAAGAAAGTATTAAGAAGCAAAGACAAATGTCACAGATTTTTGAGTCAAAAGACTTTATGCAACATCAAAAAATAAATAAAGTTGAATAATATTTAATAAGTTGATTTTTATATATATATATATATATATATATATATATATATATATATATATATAACCTTTTTTACTTATAACCATCATTCAGCTTAATTATCTTTTTGTGGATGTTGCAATAAAAATTCATATACATACTGGGATTTATTTATAGACCACTAGGTTGGATTCGAGTCAGTCTTTTATGGACACTTCCATTCAAAAATTTTTGTAAGAAATTAATCCTGCATTAAGGATGCATTAAATAGATTTTTTTTAAAAAGTGACAGTAAAGACTTTTTTTTTCTTTTGTCTATAACATTTCAAATATATATATATATATACTGTATATATATATTCATCAAAAAATTCTGAAAAAATGCAGCACAATGTATCCACAAAACAGCATATTTTTGACATCGATAAGAAATGTTTCTGGAGCACTGAATCAGTGTATTAGAATGATTTCTGAAGGGTCAGGTGACACTGAAGACTGGAGTAATGCATGCTAAAAAAATGCTATCAAAGGAATAAATTGCATTTCAAAATATATTTGAATAGAAAAAACAAAATTACAGTTTTTCATGTATTTTTATACACATAAATGCAGCCTTGGTGAACATAAACTTCTTTTAAAAATGATATATGACTGATAATAATAAGAAATGTTTCTTGAGCACCAAATCAGCATATTAGAATGATTTCTGAATGATCATGTGACACTGAATAATGGAGTAACGGGCTAAAAAATTCAGCTTTACCATCACATGAATAAATTACAATTTAAAATATATTAAAATGAAAACAATTTTGTAATAATATTTCATAACATTACAGTTTTAATGTATTTTTGATCAAATAAATTTAGAAAACTTACCTACAACCATGTCAAATACATATTTTTATGTTGCATTAAAAATACCACTCAACTCTGTGGTCAAGACACTGATCCAGAATCAGTTATCTGAGTCCCGCACTGAATTTACAATCCCTGACTGGGTGACTTGCAAAAGGCTGACCAGAGACTTCAACCCAGTATGTCCCATCACGCCAACAAGCCTTCCTTATTTCTACCAAAGGGCCATTCATCCAGCCACGCAGGTGATTTAACACTGTAACTCCACCTGCCAGCACCCCTCAGCTCACTGCTTTTGATTAATCATGCTCTAGGGGGGATTTATTGCATGCAAGATATTTGCTTCAGCAGTTTAATAAGCATGGGGGAAGAACAGGGAACAAGATTAATCAGGGTGGGCCTACCACTGGGCATACACCAGAAAAAAATTCATAATTAATGACTTTGAATATGTACATTTGTTTGTCTGCTACATGCAGTGTGGCGAGAGGACCGTACCTAAGGCACACAGCGTGTGAGAATGCAAGAGCATGACTTGGTGGTGCAGACAGCTAGATACGCATTTGTGAGTCTGTGGAAACTCGTAACTTTTCTCCACGTACTTGTATAGAGAGGGACGGACCGGCTCTGCTCTTCGTTCTAAATTACTGATGCATCATCTCTGCCTTTCCCTCTCTGCCGCTGGCTTCTTCAGTATTAGATCAGCACAGGTATGCTATTCTTCCTCCTCCTCCTCCTCCTCCTGCAGCACCACAGCTCATAATCGCTCTAACAAGGCCGGTGCACGGGGAGAAATAATGATGCACGATCGTGTTGGCCCATTTATCAGCGTGTTTTACAACGGCTGCCGCGTGGAAGTAATTAAACTCCAGCATCATTACAATGAACGCGCCCCTTTAATAGAGACACGATGAGGCTCCGGAGGCCTCTGCTGTAATTGTACCTCCCAACTCTGCCATTGAGGAGGGGGTTTTAATTATTGCAGAAACAGAGTGCCCAAGCGATAAGGTCCAACCGGTGGGGTTCAAACACTCCTTGGGGTTCTGTGTTTATCAGCTCCCATTTCAAAGGAGTGCACAGGGCAAGTGAAGGCTGTCTGAAGTGAGCCAATCTCCGATGGGATGTAGCATCTGTGGCGTAGAGCTTGAGATTGCGGATTACTAGATGTTTTGGAGCAAGTGGTGCAGGGTGTTGGGTGTATGGGTCTTGCCCTTTTGGGGTGTCCTGAAAGCTAAAAGCAACAAATAAAACAGAGAAAACTGTGGGCTTTAATTTGCTCAAGAGTGTATGAAATATGTATAAAATAAAAAAATTCAATTAAAAATAATGCTAATGCTAAATGCAGAAGCGTCCTTAAAAATGTACAGTCCACTGATATGTATTATATAAAATAAAATAAACTGGCTGGTGTTAAACTTTTTAAATTTTTGTAGACAATTTGTTATTTTTCCTCACAATTTCCATACACTGCACTGAATCGTAAGTAGCCACTTGAGGCTAAATGCAAAACAAATTTAGAATCCATTGATATAAAACAATACAAAACAAAACAATTCTGGTTTAAAATCATGTAATTTACATCATGCCCTTGCAAACTTATAGAGTCCATTAATATACAAAATAGAGCTGTTAAATCAATTAATCACAACCAAAATAAAAGTTTATGTTTTCATAATGTGTGTACTGTATATATTTATATGTATATATAAATACACACACATACATGTATATATTTAAGAAACACATGTAATATATATTTATATTCATATACAGTATAATATAAATCATACAGAAATATGAGAATACACACACGTAAATATTTCTTAGATACATGTATGTATGTATGTATGTATGTATGTGTATTTACTGTATATATGCAAATATATATGTATATTATGAAAACACAAACTTTTATTTTGGATGCTATTAATCACAATTAATCAATTTGACAACTCTAATACAAAACAAAACAAGAAACAAGTCTTTCCGGACTCATTCTGGTTTAAAATCATGTCATTCTAGTAAACTGCACATGTTTATACTGTATATGCAGGTCTTCAATAAGCTCCAATTTCCTTAGAAAAAATGATCTGACACAATGTCAAAATGAGAGACTACAAGACTTTGACTGTTCTTTGAAAAACAATAGCTGGAAACGCTTTTACCACCACAAAAAAAAAAAAACCCAATCTTTTAGCAACTAATCCCATTTAAAACAAATGTACTAAATCATTACAAAGCGTGTAAAGGCGTGACTGCAAACAAACATTATTTTTATTTCCAAATCTACTACTCACTCCCCTCCCTTTGCTCACTCCGTTCAACTGTCCAAATAGTTGCAGACTTTCAGGTCCAATCACACCACCAATTAAACACCACACAGTGTCGTCTGCACAGTCGTCTGCAGACGGGCGCCATCAAACGATGTGGCCAGCCTGTGGTAGCTGTGCTGTTAGCATTAGCATTAGCAATGTAAGAGAGGAGAAAGTGGCTGTAAACATCCATTAGTCGTTAGCAGTCTCCTCATTATTCCTCCCTAAAGCTCTCTCATTAACGAGGCGCTAGCTGACAGGTAAACACGGCTAATGGCAATGGCCTATCAATAATGGCATTGTGTGTTAAAGGACTGGTCTGTGGGGGAAGATATAAATAGGGCTAAACTGTGATGGTTTATCATTAGCGGGACTTTGCCACGAACAAAACGATGGTGGTCGTGAAGGCAGCGGCGTGAAGAGTTGTAGTTGTCATTGTGCTGTAGATACGATGTGTGTAGGGACAATATAATGTCAAAAAATGAGAGGTGGCACAACTCAGTGGTACAAAAAAGTGCACAATGTTTAAATGTTCAAAATTGCACAGCTTAAGCTTGTGGGATTCTTGTGCTAATGAGTCTGCCGGACTGGATGTACATTTGTGCGCCTGCGTGTGTGTTTACAGCAAGATGGTAGGGAGGGGAGGAGTAAAGAAGAAGACGAAGGATGTTATTTATGTTTGTTCTGGGTTCATCCCAAGTTCGTTTTACAATGAGATGTCCCTGGGGTGGTAACAGCCATGTTGCTGTGTTTGGGACAGTGTGTGGCTGGTAATGGTCACGGGATGTACGGACTGAAGATTGGAGGGCTTGTCAGGGATCCATTACTGGAGTCACAGAGCACTAAATCAACCTTATACCCTCCGTTGAAAAATACTCATACAAGGATATCCAATATACACAGACACACACACACACTTATCGAGAAGAAGCACAAAATGCCACTGAGAAAGTAAGAATGTGAAAGACACAGAAAGTGAAAGCAGGGAAAGAGAGAGTGCAGCCCATCCATAAAAACATCAGATGTAACACTTCAAGGACTCAGACACCATTTTCTCTTAATGGCACACAGGTTTATATCATGCCACTCACATGCTGCTGTAAAAAAGACACCTGGAAAAAAAATAACTCCACCTGGTCCTGGATTTAATCAGGCAACATGTTAATTCATCAGGATGCTTATTTATTTTGTATTAGCTGACTAACACAATTTTGTCCTCAAAGTTTACCCAAAAATGACAATGCTGTCATAATTTATCGTCACTTTCACTTTCATTACAAACCTTATTGATTTTTTTCTTTTAAACACAAAAGGAATTTTTTATCCTGACCACCCTTTTATTATTTTTATTAAATAAAGTGGTGCATACAACTTTGCTATATTGTATGTGCACAATTTATTCAATTTAATTTGTTATTCATTAGAAATCTTTCTTCTGTTACGTATAAAAAAGATATCTGAAAGAATGTTGGTAACCAAAGAGTTGACGGTAGCCATTGACATCCTTTGTATTTTTTCCATATTATGGCAGTCAATGGCTACGTCAACTCTTTGGTTTCCAACATTCCTTAAAATGTTCATTTTTGGGTGAAGCATCCCTTTAATGGATAATGATAATAGAGAATGACTTACCTTTCTATATGCATTCATTCTTTATGTTACATTTATATGATATTTTGATTTTCACTGTGACTGCATGGAAAAACTAACGGTCCCACTTTATATTAGGTGGCCTTGACTACTAGGTATTTACATCAAAAAATAAGTACAATGTACTTATTGTGTTCATATTTTATTGCAAATCACTTTTGAGTGATTAGGAACAGGTTTGGTGGTATAGGTTTGAGGGTTGGTTAAGGTGTAAGAAATGGGTCAACAGTGTAACTAATGTAATTACAGAAATTAATTACAGATGCAGGTATTTTTTGAAATATAAGTACAATGTAAAAACATGTATGTACACAGTAAATGCATTGTATCAAATGATTAATTTAGATGCAAGTACATACTGTAGTAGTTAAGGCCACCTAGTATAAAGTGGGACTGAATCTCCTATGCGAATAACATGAGGGCCAGGGTGCGAACTACGGGGGAGCTAGGGGGAGCTCGGCCCCCCTTAATAAGACATGGGCTCCCCTGAAAACGTGATTTGTGAAATTTTGGGGGGTCTCAAAAAATACTGACAATGTGTTATTTTGACGTGCAATTTCAGTTTTGTGTAATGTGATCATCGTGGATTATTGTTTAAAATTGCAAAAATATCATTAATTCATGCATGACGGCGATTTAAACCTAATTCACTTCAATAAAGATAACTATACATGCTATTCTTGTCATGAGCATCAAGGTGTGGGGGCGCTGCGGTGCAAATTCATTCCACTCATGTTTAGTACGTTACCTCAAAGATTCGTAGAAAAAATATAAACGTTGGATTCAACATTGGCCGTAGATCTGCGCGCGCAGTCCTTGAAATCCATTCTGCAGTTAGCATCATACAGCATCATATAGCCACCATGGCAAAAGGACACAAGGCAGTTTAATGGCACGACCGATTCACCTGCTGCAAGCCCTGTTAGCACACCTCCCACCGGGATGACAACACAAGAAGTAAGTCATTGTAAGTCCACGCGCAAGCGCAAGAACAACCCCTCCCCCCTCCCCCCTCCCCCCTAATAAAAAAAAAAAAAAAAGGTTGGCTCCCCCAAAGTCCACGGTATAGTTCGAACACTGATGAGAGCAACTACATAATTACAGCCTTTTCATTTTTGGGTGAAGTATCTCTTTACTATGTCAATAAATACAACTGCTTGAAACTCAGCATTAAACGATAGAAGTACAAGCTCGCTCACACTCATACATGCCTGTACAAGAGAAGTTGTGTTTGGGAGGAGAAGAGAAGCGCTTTTGGCTTTCCACCACTCTAATTACACAGCCTGACATCCCACCGGTCGCCCTGCGCAGGCCCTTCTCAGATCAATATTCATTCTTTTAGATCTGTCATCTGCTTTTGACGCTATCGACCACACACTGTCTCTCCTCTCTCCTCCCTTTCTGATTTATTCATTTATTTAGCTCCACCGCACCCCCTTGACCCCTAAGGCTAGCTCTTGCACATACACAAGGGTCAGTCTATATGAGATGGTTAACCTGGCATTATCCCTGTTTTTCTCTTTCTCTGTGTCTCTGTCAATGTACTAAGGGCTAGGAAGAATTGCCCTTGGTGGATTCCAATGGCGGTCATTTTCTATGGTAATATTTTGTGGGCTCCCACTCTGCGCAAAGTGAGTATATTGGTTTTTGGCTGGCGTTATTGCAGATAAGAGCCCAGGAGCTAATGAACTAAGCGAGGGCTGAGCCAAGGTCAAAGCCTTCATTTAGGAATATCCAATGGGCATCTGCCACTCTGTGTGGACACGCATATGGTAATCGCCTCTAGCACTCTACAAGAGTTTGCTCTCAGGACGTTGTTTTTCTAGTTCTGACCCGTATTACTCATGTTCTGAGTTATGCTGATTTCCAAAAGAGGCTTTTAAAGGTCTTGAAAATTATACATGCTCCGGCCTCTTTAAAATTGTGGTGACTCCAGGTAATGATGATGATGATGATGATGATGGTGGCACAAAGGGACAGGAGGACACAATCAAAGATGCAAAATGCACTGGGTGCAATGCAAATGCCAAGCAAGGTCAATCTATCTATCTATCCGTCTCTCTGTCTAAGGCGTACAAACCTTCAAAGTTTGCTTTCCTATTTTAAATTACACTCATATGAATTGCTTAGAATTTGAATTCTATTTTCTTTTATTAAAATTTGAATTGCAGTTCTGCTTTGAACTGATTTGGAATTCAAAAAGCATTCTCAGTTCTGAATGGATGAGTTGTGCATCTTGGAGAGGTGTGCTATTACTTTTCTAAGCTCTAAGAGGTAGACTCTTTGGATTTGAGCCAGTAAACACTTCAGAAGTAACTACTCATAGCAACCACATAACACCATGCTAACAACTACTAAGAAAACATGTAAGCAAGCAGAAACCACACTGAACACCTTAGCAGTGAGTTTTAACACCACTCACGTTTTCTTCAGATTTTTTCTTTAAACTATAGTTACTGTATGTATTTAGTTTGTTGTATATCCCCTGGTAATGGGGAAATACAGTTGGTATCCCCTGAACTTTAACCCTTCTCTAACATTCACTGTGAATTCCCCTTTGATGCTTAATGTGACAAGCCTCTCTCTCCATCTCTGTACTGTCCCCTTCTGGTGACAGACTTCAAATAAGCCATCACTCCAGGGTCATATGACTGACAGCTATCAATCAGGTTTTGCAAAAAGGGAAAACTCAAAAAAACACAAAAACTCACTTTGGGTTTCTCATACACTACAGTTCAAATTTTGGGTTTGGCAAGATTTTTTAAATGTTTTTGAAAGAAATTTCTTACACTCACCCAGGCTGCAATTCTTCAAAGAAAAATACAGTAAATATTTAATATATTTAAAAATGTCATTTATTCCTGTGATGGCAAAGCTGAATTGTCAGCATTATGTCACATGATCTTTCAGAAATCATTCTAATAGGCTGATTTGGTGCTCAAGAAATATTTCTTATCATTTTTGTTGAACACAGCTTGTTTCAACTATATTAAACTGAAACTGCCTAATACATACTGTATGTGGAAACCATTATACATTTTTTTTCCAGGGTTATTTGATGAATTCAAAAGAAATTTTTTTGAAAGAGAAATTTTTGTGACATTGTAGATGTCTTTACTGTCACTTTTAATCGATTTAATGCATTCTTGTTGAATAAAAGTATTAATATCTTTGAGAAAAAACACTGTCCCTAATTTTTTGAAACCTGAGCAAACAACAGTGTATTTTTTACTATCACCTGTGTGAATCTGACATCTAGAAGCCATTCCTAATGTGATTTGTCTTTCTCTTTTCCTCCCTGTCTGTGAATTTGTCTCCTATATTAAGACTCCTCATCGACTCTATTATTAATATTAGGTTTCCCTTCTATCTACTCATTTGGCCCATCAGCAACATTTCTCATTTGACTCACCTGACTCATGCCACCCGTCTGCCTGTGTCTTGCTTTTCCTCCAGTAAACAGAAAAAGAGATGTGGTTTGGGCAAAATGGCTGCGAGATTTCCACAACAGACAGCCAGATGTCAATCACTTCCATCAGCAGGATACCGGGACCCTCCACGATCTTTGCCCCCTGGCAT
>JAFVLL020009755.1:114142-150529 GCA_021397915.2 Tor tambroides | reverse complement strand
TTGTTGTATGTCTGTATGTATGTAGCACCGTGGTCCTGTGAGGCACGACATTTCGTTCCACTGTATGTCCCCACATGCAGCGGAATGACAATAAAGCTCAACTTGACTTGACTTGTATATCAGCCACAAGGTGGCGCCCAATGATTATAATATAGAAGTTCCTCCTGTTCTCATGCTAGCAACTCTGTATTGGTAAACTGTATGAATAGATCACAGACAAAATGGGTTTTAGTAGGTTACTAGGCAGTAATTTGGTTCTACCTTCCTTAAGCAGATATCCCTAAGAATATTGAGAAAGCTTCTAAACCAGATATTAGCTATTCACACCAAGTGTGCATTAAACTGACTAGCAGGCAGCAGGAATGAATAAACAACAATAAATATACAAAACTCTCACACTGTCTTATCTCAATGTGATAGTGTGACCGGTTGTTTAATACGAACAGCTGCTTTGTATGGCCAGTCAGATATTTTTAGGAGTGACAAGCACAGAAAAAAACTAGCACACACGATCTCAAAAGGACAACAGCTCAGGCTATCACTCCACACACAAGACTGTAATGACTCACTGTTGATGACCAGGTAGGATAAAACATGCTTGTTTAATCCTGAAATTCTAATCCTGATGTCTTTACTTTTCTAAAAGTTTTTTCATTTTTCAAAATAGATTGATCACATGGCTCTTACAACGAAGCCTGCATGGATAGCTGTGCTTTGTGTGCTAATGGCAGCCAGACTGAGTGTCTCTCAGGAGGAGGACACAGAGCTGGCTGAGCAAGACGGCAGGGAACCTTGTGCCCGCTGGATGAGGGGTGTTCCTGGCACTCCAGGGTTCGATGGCATCCCAGGGCGGGACGGACGTGATGGGCGTGAGGGGGAAAAAGGAGATAATGGAGATCCAGGTGATTTATTTACAGACTGTTAATAGTATTAAAGGGCTAGTTCACCCAGAAATGAAAATTCTGTCATTAATTACTCACCCTCATGTCGTTTCAAACCCGTAAGACCTTCATTCATCTTCGGAACACAAATTAAGATGTCAGCTCTATATGTAGGGTCAGAAAGCTCTCAGATTTCATCAAAAATATCTTAATTTGTGTTCCGAAGATGAACAAAGGTCTTACGGATTTGGAACAACATGAGGGTGAGTAATTAATGACAGAATTTCCATTTTTGGCTGAACTATCCCTAAGTGCCCACAAAAAGTATTTACACACATAAACCACACTTTAATGTTAATATCTAAATTAACGCTAATTGGATTAAGTACAGTTCATCAAAAATCACAATATGATACATTTAAAAAATCAGGTAAAAACAATAAACGTAAAAGTGGCTGTCAAATACATAAGTGTAAATACCCTCAGAGGGTAGCTGAAAAACTGACATGAAATCCATCATGAAATATTTCTGTTTCGGGTCTGTGCAGCTGCCTATGATCATAAAACATGCAGATCAATTTGACCTGCAAATATCGTAATTATAGAAATTGTAGAAATTTTATCCATACATTCTGCAACACATTGGAGTGTCAGCACTTTTGCAGGCATGTTCATGACCCTAAATGAGAAAAAGTCATCATTGGTATTTCCGACAACTAAAAAAACTAAATGATCTCACCCGCTGTTTTGAAAAAAAAGTTCTGTTTTTTTGATTGGCTTACTTTAGTGAATATACCTTTATGGATTCTTCTCAGTTAACAATATAAAAGGTTTGTCTGCAAAAAAAAAAAAACTATTCATTTATCTTTGTCAAGGCCTCAAGGGACCGAATGTAGAGCCAGGTGAACCAGGGGACGAGGGACCTGCAGGAAAAAGAGGATTTCCTGGAAACCCCGGTCTGAAAGGAGAAAGTGGAGAGAGTTCCTTCCCCTACCGCTCTGCTTTTAGCATGGGACTCATAGGTGAAACCAGCCCGGCCAGTGGAGCTCCCATCCGCTTCACTAAAGCCTTTTACAATGAGCAGCACCACTACGACGACATCTCCGGAAAGTTTCGCTGTGACATCCCTGGGATCTATTACTTTACATATCATCTTACCATAAATGGCAAGGAGACCAAGGTAGCTATGTTTAAAAACGGACGGACTGTGGCCTTTACACTTGACCAGTTCCACAACGGAAATCTGGATCAGGCCTCTGGAGGGGTGATTTTAAATCTGTCTGCTGGAGATGAGGTTTGGTTACAGTTGTATGATGACATATTTGATGCAGGGATTTATGCAGATGCCAACAACGACTCCACCTTCACTGGCTTCCTTTTGACTCCTAAAATCTTAAGCAACCCAACTGATAACCGCAGACGCTGACACTGTCTATGTGGATGTATTTGTATCCACATGTTCACTTGATCTCACGGAACAATCAGTCAGTTTAATGCAGCATGAAGAGATTATTTGCTGTGTGTGTCTGTGTTTGATACTGTCATAAGCCCTGTCATTTTTAGATTTATAGGCCAGATATGTTCATAGGGAGTCTGGCTGCCCACCCGCTAAACATGTCACATCTAGCCAACTGGCTTCCTCTCAGTACAGCAGTTGGTGTGCAGTTTAGCATACTTCATCCTCGCTGATATTTTAATCAGTGTTCAAGGTCAGATACCACCATACGTGCTTAGCTATGACCTTATAATTATATTTTGTTTAGATTTGCGACTTGCAATCTTGCAGCAGCTCTTTAATTGCCATTTGTAGGCCATAGTTTTTAATGAACCAAAATAGCATGACAGCTGTTGAGTACTTATATTTATTAATGATTATTAAAAGTATTCTCAGGCTAATGAAGGTATCTGTGTCACAGCTTGGACTGTGCTCTAGATTTTGAAGAAACATCTTAATTGTGGAGTTTTAACATTTTTCTAAACTCCCAAGACAGTTAACTAAACAATCCAGCAAATGATGCCACATAAATATGGATTTTTAAGCTAATTTAGTGCAGATTATTCTATGATCACTGACTGTTTGTGTGTTAGTAAGTTGAACAGTGAGATAATTAATCAGTTTTTAGTATTGCATTAGTCTGTGAATGACAATAGAGTAGGATGGCATAATAAATCACTTGTCTGCGATAGTCCTCAATAAAATGTGAGCAACAACAGTTTCTACCAGCAGTTTTTTAAAATAATGTTATTTGATTTGAATTAATTGAAAAACTGTTTGTTAAATTAGGTAGTTTGTCAGTAGTAATAGTGCATTTGCAAATAAAAAGAGCTCAAGACCTTTAAAGCTTTTATTTGAAACATTCAAAGAAAAACATCTTTCAGATATGCAAACAAATCACAAAGCATCAATTTGCCAATTTAAAAAAAGAATACAAATAAGCAAGGGTCCCAGAAATTCATGAAATATTAACTTGAAGGGAAGTTGGTGGGTGAATTTACAAAGAAAAAGCCAAAATGGGAGAGGTACGCTATTCACTTTTTACATACTTTGTTTTGTGTAATTTTCCCTCCACAAAGATACGAAGATCTATTTCAAGTGCTCCTCTAGTAGAATATCTCTCCTAGAGATGCTGCAACATACAATCTGATTACATGGGCTTAAAGAATCAGCAAGAAGTCATAAGAATCAATTTTTTTTTTCCTATACAAGTGCTGTCAAACTCCAGAGCTAGGAAATTTCAGCAGCTCTCGAAAATATTGAGTGAACCAAGTGAAATCCTGTGAAAATGCGTGTGCACCTTTTCTACAAGTGTGCATTGCAATATTTATCTACAAAAACGTGTTCTGTCCTGATCTACTATTCTTTGCATACAAATGTCACAGGTATTTATTTCTTTCTGTAGTCTCCATTGTAGGCACGGTGGTCATCCTGGCCAGGATACCGACCACCGTATCCTCTCAGGACATCCTGAAAGCTAGTCGCTCCAGGTTCCTGGGGGCCGTATCCGGCATATGGATCCTCTTGTCCGCTCATGTAGGGCTCATATTGCTGCTGGTCATAGCCTGGGGCCTCAGGGTAGGACTCTTCTCTATGCTGAGGGACCTCCTCATGGTGGGATGCCTCCTGGGCTGGCTTCTCTTGAGGTGACGGACTGGCGGGTTCGGCCACCTCAGGTTCATAGCGGCGCAAGCGGCAGTTTCTGTCGTACTCCGGGTCACAGTCAGGATCAGGTTCAATCACTCCATTCCTGGATCCATCGGCATTCAGGTGGGGCTCGTAGGCTTCGGTTGGGTAGGACGGCTGTCTGTGCACAGCAGGACGGTGCTCGTTTTGGGAACCCAGTGGAAAGCACTCTTTATCATACCCAATGAAACAGTCATATCCCTCCTTGGTCTTCCCTCGGGGTCCCAAAGGATGTTGAGGTTCCTCTGGTTGGTGCCTTGGAGGTTGGAGATGTGTAGGCAGGTGTCTTCTCAGGTCAGTCCCAGCAGATGTATCTCGGTGCATGGCATAAGGGTCACGACGAGGGCTCGGAGGTGCCCGCATGGCATCGGCTTCAGAGGCGGGCTCGTCCTTCAGATCTTCAGGAGCCAGGCTGCCAAACCTTGTGGCTGTCAGAGGGTTGCAGTTATCCTCGTAGAGAGGGTTGCAGGGTCTCTCCAAGCCAGAAGATGGGGCTTCAAGGTTTTGTGAGGATGCCAGAGCAGCAGCATAAGCACAGTATGGGTCAACTCGAGGGTCACAATGGGGATAACGCAGGTACAGACCGGATGGCGCCTTCTGGACCTGATGGGGGACGCAGTGAGGATCAGTCTTAGGGTCACAGCCGAGATGGGCATAGGATGGGGCTAGGGCAGCAGCGGGCTTGTATCCGTAAGCAGCACGGAGGTGGTACTGAAGACACTCGACATCCTCGGCGTCACAGATGCGCAACAGCTCGGCCCTCTGCTGGGCTGACAGGAAGGGTTGCACCATCGGAGAGTAGTGGTAGTAACCAGAACGTGGATCCTTCACCACAGGCGTGTGGATGCTGGCTGGGGCTTTGACTGGGGCAGGTGCAGGGGCTTTGACAGCGGCTGGGGCCGGAGCCATGTGTGGGTAATATGAATATCCCTTTGAGTACAAGCAGTATGGGTCTCTGTAAGGGTCACAAGACTTGACTGGGGCAGGCATTGGTGCCTCAGCTTTGGGTTTGGGTCTGTTGGTGTACGAGGCCACACAGTTTGGGTCATCAGACTCGGCACAAGATTTGTAGATGTCGCCAAGGTGCTGCAGGTACATCTTGTAGGAACGACGTGCCTCAGCCCGATTCTTGTTCTGCAAGTATGCAAGATAGACGCGATCCAGCTCTGCAACCTGTAAGGTGACAATGAATGATTTTGATTCAGTATGTGGAATATACAACCAACACAAAACACATAAATAACCTCAATCATCCTCAAGATGGTAACTGATTCCCTGGTATCGAAATTCTGGGCCAATGTGGTACTGATCTATTGTGCATCCTTAAAGTGATAGTTCAACCAAAAATGAAAATTTTGTCATTAATTACACACCCTCATGTCGTTTCAAACCCGTAAGACCTTTCTTTCATCTTTAGAACACAAATGAAGACATTTTTGATCAAATCTGAGAGCATTCTGACCCTGCATAGACAGCAATGCAACTACCATGTTTAAGGCCCAGAAATGTAGTAAGGACATTGTTAAAATAGTCCATGTGACATCAGTGGTTTAACCTTAATTTTTTGAAGCTAAGAGAATACTTTTTGTGTGCAAAGACAAACAAAACTACAACAACAATTTCAAAATCAACAATTTCTTCTCTTCCATGACAGCCTTTGGAGCATGTCCACGACGCATGCAGTTGAACCACAGGTGTCACATGGACTATTTTAACAATGTCCTTACTAACTTTCTGGTAGTTGTGTTGCTGTCTATGAAGGGTCAGATTCAACAAAAATATCTTAATTTGTGTTCCAAAGATGAACAAAGGTCTTGTGGGTTTGGAACGACATGAGGGTGAGTACTTGACAGAATTGTAAATTTTTGGGTGAACTATCCCTTTAAGGTTAACCTTTGCAACAACTATGAACAATTCTTATAAGACCTGCAGGTGTGCTATGTTGTCCTGTTTAGTTTATAATATGCTGTACTCACTCCCTCTTGATTCCCATTGTCATTGAAGTATTTGTACCAGCTCCAGAAGTCAGAGTGCTGCTTGTACCAACTGATGTTTCTCCTGTTGCGGATTAGTTTCTTTGGAACTGCTTCAACGCCTGCCTTTTCATCACTTCCATCTGGCAGAAACATTATGTTTTACTTCACTGTGCATATCTAACATTCAGATTATATGGTAGATATACAACAGATAAATGAATTGGGACTCTATAAAGAAGCTGACAGAACAGGAGAACAAGCCATACTTACCATCTCCTTTTAAACGCTGGGTCACAGGGCCAGCCAACAGAAACTCTGTTTGAGAAGAAGAGTAGAGGGGGAAAAAATTAGGGGGTCCAAGTCTCAACCAGATGTTGCATTTTTCAAAGACAGAGTAGAAAATGCTTACAGACAGTAAAGGTCCAATGAGCTGAGGGCAGCAGGATGCAGTTTTACAAGTTTTTGGGGGAAGGGAAGGTGGTAATATACAGGGTATTGTAGGAAATTAATCTTCAAACAGCACACATCAGCACTTTGATGCCTGGCAGCAGGGGGCCGCAGTAACAAAGCTCCTCTACAAGCAAAAGCTATAAAATCTACAAAGGAAAGGAGCCTCTGAACCTACAGGTGAACCTAATTATCCTATCATCAGAAAAATGTATGAACTGACATTATGAGATAAGACATGTATGACATGTAGACATGTATGAGATAAGACATTCCGTCTTATCTCTCTAAAGGTGACGTTCATCTCTGCTGGAATGGGGACGAGTGGATCATGGATGTCTTTACTGGGAGGTGACTGAACGAAGGAGGGAGGATCTCAGTGTCTTGTATGAGGGAGGTAAAGGAAATGCTGCTCTTTCAGAGTATCAGCAAGTTTATTTTCATGAGCTTATAAACTGCTGCCACATCTGGAAACCTGGTGCACTTGAGTTTTGCTGACAACCGTTAATCATTTTACCAGTTGCAGAGCAAAAACTGAAGACTTGGCACTTGATACCCTCCTTGTTTGCTATAGGGCTTTTGGGGAAATTTCACTCAGAAGATACAAAGTCATTGAGTCAAGTAGCTTCTATCTGGCGTTTTATAGAACTACTAAAATTAAAGATTCCTACTTAAATTTTCTAAAAAATAAATAAAATGGCTCCAACTGTGAGGAAAACCAAAGAACAATTTTTCACATTAAAAAAAATAATAATTTAAAAGTCTCACCTGGTAATAATAATGTTGCTAGCAGCAACACATGGAAGATGGAAGATCTTCTCAAACGAGCCATTCTTAACCTTCCTGACTCCTTTGGATAAACAAAATTATTTATAGCATTTAGCATGTATTTTCATATTCATACTTTAACATGATGAACCTCTCAAGATGATAATAATAGTAGCAAATGAGAATCGTTATAAGAAAGAATGTCCTATTGCTCCTTTATATTTGATTATCTAAATTTAGCAATATTTGAGCTAATATTTGACAATTTTAAGAGGAAGAATTGATCAAATAAGAAAGAACTGCAAATAGTAGAAGAAACTTGACTCTGTATGTTTAATTACCTGCAAATTATTGGTTTTTACATTCTATAAATGCCTGTATACAAAGAAACATGTTATGTACATGTTCAACATATAATTTTATGCTCTTTACACTGTCTTACAATAATCTTGTCAATGCCAGTATTTTGCTTGTGCAGCTTTTAACTTTTTCTTACTATCATTTAACTGTGCAAAAAAAAAAAGTTCAAATGTTTAAGAACTGTTAACATTTGGAGGCACATCTGCATATTGGTAAAAGTAACTATAAGGGTTTTTGAAATGTAGAAATGTGCATTTGCTTTATAATCATACAAATGAAAAGACATACAAAAGGGTGTCTTACCTGTGTTAGGATGTGATGATGTGAACCCGTTGAGGAGAGGCCTCGAAGTTCAGCTCTACAGCTAAACCGACTGGAAGAGGAAGGTGAGCCAAACCCCTCGTGTACTATAGTCTCAACACACTCCTGTACACCGACTGGGCCACCGTTGAGAACCTGGCCACAATTTAAACCCAACCTTGATCATTAAAAACAAAAAGGTGCATCCCATAGGGCCAAGTACGTGTTGCTTCCAGCCCTATGATTGGCCTTCTCTGGCCCACCGAGTCAACCAATCAGATGTTGCAATTATAGACAAAGAAACAGGAGCAGAGAAAAGAACATCAACTGTTTTGTGTTTAGAAGGTGAAGAAAAAATGCTGAAGGACAAAAATCAGGACATGAAACTTCCAATTTTTGCAGTTGTTTTAGAACAGATATGTAAAATAATATCACCTGTAATGATAATGTAGGCTATTTTGTGGATTTCTATATCTAAACTAGTTGCCTTCAAAATAGTGAATGCAATAAAATATACATCTCAGGTGTATTTAATTGGTTTAGTATTGTAGCTTTCAGTTTCTAAATAAGTGTGTTTTGCTTTTTGAGCAATCCATATATATATATATAGTTTTTTTAATCTGGTTTTCAGATTTGTTTTTAAAGGAATTGTTCACCCAAAATTCACAGGCCATCCAAAATGTAGATGAGTTTGTTTCTTCTTCAGATTTAAAGATTTAAAATAATTTAGCATTACATCACTTGCTCACCAGTGAATCCTCTGCAGTGAATGGGTGCCGCCAGAATGAGAGTCTAAACAGCTGATAAAAGCATCACAATAATCCACAAGCTGCATGGTTGTAATAAACAAATCTATCGAGACGTTTTTGCTTCCAGCTAAAATTCTCCATCTGTAATATTGCTTTCTCCAGTGAAAAATAATTTTGTCTGAATCAGGAGAGAAATATGCAAAGATCAATTACCGTTTACAGACCAAAACAGTCCTAAACAAATATGTCGGTGGATTTTGATGTGAGGGGACAATGATGGACTTTTTCACTGGAGGAAGTGTTATTATGGATAATAGACTTTTAAATTAAAGTGTTTTAATGATGACTTTGTTTCTTATAAATGTGCCGCTTATCTCTACACAATACATCAATTGATGGACTGGAGTCATGTCAATTGCTTTTGGATTGTGATGTTTTTATCAGCTGTTTGGACTCTCATTCTGACGGCACCCATTCACTGCATTGGTGAGCAAGTGATGAAACGCTAAAATACTCTAACTCTGTTCCAAAATGAGGAACAAACTCATCTATGTCTTGAATGGCCTGAGAGTGAGTACATGTTCAGCAAATTTACATTTTTTTTTGAGAGAACTGTTTCTTTAAGTTGAGTATGCTTGCAAGTCACCTTTAAGTCCATATAATAACACAACTTCAGGGTTACCATCAACAGCTGGAAATGTACTATGCGTGTCTTTACATTGGGGGAGGACGTGCCCATAAAAGTTTTGTCCGGACCCTGTAAATTCAAGTGACAGTGCTTGTTATCTTCAACTAACAGAATAACGGAGATTAAGCAAATCTAGTGGATATTCTCACAGAGTAAATGCACTGAACCATCAACTGCAGCAAACAGGGCAAAACTCTTATGGGGAATTTTATCATACGCACATCCGCCAAGCACCAGCTCAATCCATCATCCCACAATTAACTGCGCAGAATGGCATTACAAGTGGCATTACAATCATTCACAATTAAAACCCTGTTTGTGATGCGGCAATACAGATTAGGAATTAATGTATGTCTTTTTTTAATTATCTGCCTTGAATGATAACAGATTATGATGTCTGTTCAGTTATATCTGGGAGAAAAAAATATTTTGATGTCAATGTCAGAGTGTAAAACATCTGTGCTTTATGTTAAAAGTGGATTGCACATGTAATTATGCACCCTTACAGGTGTTCAGGAATGTGCAAAACCTACAATCAGGGCTAGAAACAGATTTCAGCCTAGGGAAAAAACATTTATAATAATTCCAACTTTTGACTCGGAATGTCTGGGGTTTTTAAAACGTGGAAACATCTGGAAAAAGGAAGACTTTGTATTGCACAAAAGTTTATTATTCAACAGAGTTAACAATGCAACACCACTCTTAAAGTGAAGAAAGAAAAACACTTAAATGTACAACATTTTATACAATGGAGAAATCATATTTGTCCTCTTCATCACTGAATATCATCATCATCAAACAGATCTTCAAAATCTGGGGAGAAAAAAAAGCATAAAAAATTAATAGCACAAAACAATAAAAAAGGATTTTTTTTTAATCTATACATACAGTACCAGAATATGTCATTTTTAAATCACAAATACCTCATCTAAAACATGCTGTTCTCAGTAAAATGAGGGTATGAGCTCTTATCGGGGTCTCTGGGTTATTTTCCATGAACCTTTCAAAAGGGCCCCCTGATAAAAAGCCCCTGAATGACACGTGTTCAGCTACTTCAAGCGCTGCAGATGGATACAGAGCCTCTAAAGAGGGAAGACCTGCTGCGCTGGAGCCAATGAAGCCCAATAAAAGTGCTTTACATGGGCTCAGCTTTATACCTCCTTTACTCTTTAACTGCCTGTTTTTAGGTCATCCTGTGCCAAGCTCAAACTACCTTTACTATCGCTATATAGAGGAGGCGGAAAAGTGTAAAGAAAATTGTAGAGTCTGCATGCTAAAGCACTTTGCGATTATTCTGTTGCCAAGCAAACAAATAAAAACAGCAACTTAATTGAAAATCTTCAAAATTTCTCTGAATACATTTTAAAATGTAATTTAATCCAGTGATGCAAAGCAGAATTTTTTTAGCATCATTACTCCAGTCTTCAGTGTCACATGATCCTCTGGAAATCATTCTAATATGCTGATTTGCTGCTCAAAATATTTCTTCTTATTATCAGTGTTGAAAACAGTTGTGCTGCTTCATTTGTTGCGGAAATCAATACTTTTATTATGCAAGAATGCATTCAGTTGGTCAAAAGTGACAAGAAAGGCATTTACAATGTACAAAATATTTTTATTTTATTTTTCTTTGAGCTTTCAATTCATCAAAGAATCTTAGAAACGTATGAGAGTTTCCACAAAAATATGAAGCAGATTTCAACAACTGAATGATTCTACTGTTTTCAACATTGATAGGATCATGTGACACTGAAGACTGGAGTAATGATACTGAAAATTCAGCTTTGCCATCACAGAAATAAATTACATTTTAAAATACATTAAAATAAACATGAGCATTATAGACTTTTTTTTTTTTTTTTTAAACATTAAAAATCTTTATTATTCCAGTTATACCTGATTCTTAATTATTCCATAATTTTAAAACAGAATTTAAAAAAAATGACATTTCCAGGCGTAGAAAAGTAAATAAATCTTGAAAAATAAAATCAATGAAATTTGCATGTTTTGATCTTTTCTATAGTATTTTATCTGTATATACAAATTAAAATATATCCTAAGAATTTTCATTAAAATTATTTTTAATGAAAACAAACTTAGTAATCTAGTAAAGGTCAAGGAAAGTAACTGATCGATGGTACAGCATCAAATATCTTTGTGAGTCTCACCGTTGAAAAAGTCTGAATGTACTGCCTTCTCATTGGCGGCCAGATCCATCAGCAGTCCAGTGCTGCCCCCTGCCTGTCAACACACAGCACTACAGCATTACTACAGCACTGTCAGATATTACTCTTTCACTTATTTTAAGCGAACAAAGGCATACTGTTTTAGAACAAATATTACGCCATAAATATTTACTAAATATTTACTGAATAAACACTAATGGGATAATATGTGTATCTGAGGAAAATGCGCTTTTGTACAGTATAGAAGGAAGAAGCCACAGGAAAGTTAAGCTACGCTGTGGTTTACACAGATTTACTTGAAATTATACATAAATCTGTTCGTTTACATATACGTGATATTTATTAAGTGTATGTAAACTTAAACATACACGTTTTCAAATGGCTAATCACAGACCATCATACAAAAACGTGTAAACACCGACCTCATCCAGGTCCACATACGGACCAGCTCCCTCAGGAAACATTTCATCAACTGCTGGCTTCATAACTTCAGCGTGAGTACTCAAAAGTCAAGCGGTAACGTTAAACAAATGTTAAAATTATGTATTTTTCAGCTCACTGTCACATTCACCAAAACAAACACTTCAGCGCTTCCCTCTGTTTCCGGTGCTGTTTCGATTCGCGATGTCCGATTCTTTTGAGTCGAATCTTTTTAAGCGAACCTGTTTCCACACCCGATTTGAAGGAAGCGCTTTCTGAATTTATTTGGGCAGAGTGGCAGAAATATAAATAAAACGTACTCCAAACACGTGTTCATCCGAAACGTACAAGAATGCAAAATGCATTTCTGAAGGACTTAATATATTTTAATACATTTTAAAATTAATATTTTAAAATGAGCTGAATCATGGCTGCAACTACACATGAAAACAACTCTAATTAATTACCTATAAATAAAAAACAACAACAATAATAATAATAATAATCATCATCATCATCATAATAAAATGGTATTAAACATGGGTTTATTGCCAGGACCGACCACGTGATGTCGTAAACCGCTATGAACCGGTTCTTTACAAAGAACTGTTCGAAGGAATCGATTCGCGGAATCGTATTAGGCTTCACATCCACTAGTGGTGTTGCGTCAAAATGTAACCGGGTGGAAACCGGGTCCCACTGGCTCGGTTGGAGAACTGGTCCTCCGATTTATTGCAGTGATGACATTAAAATAGTTGCTGTGCATCAGTATGACACTTTATTGTTTTATTTCTTATATTTCCTATATATTGCAACTGCAGTAGTCGTATAATACATCACAATCATGCACTCTGAAGCTGTTAATCACACTACAATGAAACATTAACTGTAATTCCTATATACCTTTTTATTAGTAGTAATACATTTAAGGATACGGCACAACACTCTTTATTATAGGGCTATAAATGGTGTTTAGTTATATTTAGTAAATTAGCATTAGTTTCTAATAACACAAACTAAACTATGAGTGATGAACTAATAACATCCACTTAGTGTTCATGTTGCTCTGCCACTTCATAACCCAGCGTGTCTCCCAGATGCTGATGGGCAAAGAATGTTCTGGCCATTTCATTGATCTGGTCGTAGGCCCCAATGTTGCGGAAGTATTCCACATAGTTCCAGAAATCTGAGGTGGAATAAGACCAGTAGGGCACAGCCGGTGGCCGTTCATAGGGCACTACATTTGAGAGAGAAAAATAGAGCTTGTGTGTTCCTGCTGAGTTCTTGCATTCCAGAATACCTGATGTGTAACTGCAGAAGTTATGTGTAAATGTGCCTCTTTGTGCCCTCAGGCAAACATAATAATACAGTTACCATAGTGAATATAATTATAAAACCAGCACCAACAGTTCAATTATTTGTTCAAATAAAAGCCTCATTTTGCATAGAGGATTTTGAAATGCTACTATTAATATATACTGGCTAAAGGTGTGTAAACAAAATGGTAAATAGTCTGTTTACCCCCTTCAGGAATGAATCTGGCACCTGTGGAAGGAGAGAGTAGAGGAAAAGTGAATGAAATCTGAAATCCTCCATCACAAAGAGCTGATTCATGCATGAGAGCTGAGGATCTCTCAAGGGATTCAAGAAATGTGTGAGTTTCCTCCACAAATATTATTCCTAACTATGTGCACACTTGTCCTGATGAACACAGCTCAAGTCTTTAATGTTTATGATATTAACATGTGGTATTTCACTGTTTTCTTTTCATCAAATGTTCCAGTTTGTTTATCTGACAAACATTAACCTCTTTTGTCCTATAATACACAAATATTTACCATAAAATACAGCGATTTTCATAATCTGAAAATCTTGAAATATAGTTTTTAAAGTAAATATCCAAAGTGCCCAAAGACAATAATAGTAATATGAGTAATATACACTGCTTACCGCTGAGATTATTAGCAAGAAAACAAAGCAAGAAAACCCCCAAAACAACACTCCACTTCATAATTTCCTGGAAATTAAAAAAATAAATAAAATACTTTTACAAATTCAAATTTAAGGTAAATATAAGCAAACTTGAAAAAGCAGTTTTGCTATATTGCATGCATCCCACATAACTTACTTTTCATTATTAGGTCACATAACAAGTTATGTATATTGTTAATTGTTTTGGAAATGAACATTACCTCCTTTGCAGCAGTGATTATACAAGTGATCCGTTCGTTTCTGAGAGCTAAAAAGATGTTGTGTCACAGGTTCTGCACAGACTGAACCCCAGGATCAGGAATTTTTTGTCTCCTCCCAAACTAGATCTACATCATTGAAACCCACCTCAGGGCTGTATATGATATTTCAAATCAAGTTGGTTTATGCATCATTCCATACAACCATGACAATTAAAAATAAATACCATTACTTACATTCCAAGAACATAATTCCATTTTAATTCATTAATATTCCAATAGAAATCGCATTTTTATTGACATAAAGCATTCAGAAAGGCATAGAAAACAGGACCAATGCATATCTCAGAACAGATAGGACTCCAGTATATTTATTAAATAAACACCTGTTTAATAAAATAATGTCTCAGGAACGACATGACAGAACTCCATAAGCAAAATCTTCATAAGCAAAGGATAATGCATTTTATTTATTATTTTTAACATACATGTAGTACACATTAGGCTATAATTATGTGCTGGCTGGGTTTTATTCAACAGTAATTTTATAATGATAACTCAAACCATTTTCACCCATAATAGTGATAGTGAAGGCACTTTTCTAAACCAAAAATATATGTTTCAGTCTTCAGTGTTTAAAGAGGACTATCGCATCCTTGCTGATCTGTGGGAAGCATTTTGCTCACGTCGATGTTGTCACGTGAGAAGATCTCTTTGGCATGGTAGATGGCCTCTGGGGGGAGAATGCGTGAGCGTGACAGGATCCAGGCATAGTCCACATGGAAGAGCCGGAGAACATCAGTGCATGAATAAACAAGCGCAATGCTGTTGTAGTCAGTAGACAGGACCCAGTACGGGGCGTAGGGAGTGACTGCATATATAAAAAAGCAGCAGACAGTGAATTAACAAAAGAACTCTTCAAAAAAAGAGAAAAAAGGTTTGAATGTTTTAGAAATGTGAACACACACAGAGGCTGAGCACATTCATGGACTTACAGTAGGAGAAGCTGACTCCAAGCTTGGCTGGCTCCCTCGGGTCCTGAGTGATTGCTGTGCCCTCTGTTTTTTGAATTTTTCCTTTGCTGTTTTATATAAACACAATTTAGTTATGGATAAATGATGGTGACAAAACACAAGTTCTATTTTAGTCAAAACATTTGATTACTCACTATGTCTGAACATTGAGAACTTGGACGGTGTTGTCAGGCCTTAGAGCGTAGTTTGCCTCAATGCACTTGCCTTTCTCAAAGGATGCTGGGAGCTTTTCGATCTCATACCACTTTCCAAGGTACTTGGAGTGAAAGGTAAAGCTCATATAAGTGCACTCTACATTATTAAAGGCTTACTTACCCCAAAAGTTAAAATTCTGTCATTATTTTTTCACCCTCTTTCCAAATCAAACAAAATAACAGCATTTGGATTTAGAAAGACGAGTTCGAGTTCGAATTTAAGTTCAGTTTATTTCTAAAGCACATTTAAGCACAGACACGGCTGACCAAAAACAATAAAAAAACACAAAGTATAAACAATAGACAAATGAGTAAGGGTGAGTAAATAATGACAATTCTGAATTTTATCTTTAAAATTCATTATATTTGCATAGTCCTACCTTGTTTAATTCAAAGTTTGGCTGGACCATCGGTGTTGGGCAGGGGCCCCAACGAAATGTCTGAGCAGAGACCAAGGGAAGCAGAAGAGGTACAAGCAACACAATCACGGCCTTCATCCTGTCAAGAGCTGCTGTCTCAGCTGTGAGAGAAAGTTCAAACATGAGACAATATGTCACAAAGTTACATGGATATTTGTAAATTGCATTGTCTAATTAATATTAGAGACTGTTCACATAGACTGAATCTGGCTTTGCATTTCACTGTGTGGAAATGTAAACTTTAAAAAGTAGAAAAGTATTTTTTCCATTCCAGTGTGCTACATATGTTAAAGATATGTTTTTCTCTGGGGTATTTTTTTAAAAGCATGTCAAGTTCTTTTAAAAACATGTCTGGAGACTTTTTAAAGCACTTTTTTCATTCAACTGTGCTATGTCATCACGGCTCTCTCTGTGTGAATGGGCCCTACAGTCACTTAAAGTGTAATGTAGAATGGTGGGTCTTTTGTTCTAAATGTCAGGATTTTTGTTTATCAGAAGCTGTCAGACCTGTTGGACCTGTTTGCGTATGATCACCACAAATCACTGGCATACACGTGCACGTTAGGTATGTTATGAAACTGTGATGTTATGAAATTTTTTTTAATATTATTTATTGATGAAATTATCTTTTTTGATAACTGTTGTGGTTTTTTAATTCTAAAACATGATACATTTACATGAACAATATATATGAACTTGTTTACTGTAAAACATTTGTTGAATAATTAAAAGGCATATAATCCAGTTTGCTAGAAAAAAATAATTACTGTTGTAGAAGTTATCGAAGCTGAGAAGTAGAAGCTTTTAGACTAAAATTTTACACTGAATATTACAGTTACACAATACAAGTATACACAGAAAAATGATAATTTATAGAATTATGATTAACTATAATATCACAAACCAGACTTAATAACAATGTAAAGTAAATCGATACCTGTTCCAGATGAACTTGTTGTTAAGCACAGAGCTGAAGGTGTTGCGTGCGTGCTGGTTCAGTAACTGTGTGCTGACAAGAGAGGAGGAGACGCTCATGACAGACGGAGATTGTGCTGGAACAAGAAGCAGCTGATTATGTAAATAGATATCATGGGAGTGGTACTGCATTGTGTCTATTGTCCTCCATTTGCCCAGACCTTTTGTATTAAAACGGTTACAAAATGGTCAAGTCAAATGGCTCAGGTGACAACAATCAGTTATTTATTAAGATTATTTTCAGCAGATTTTATTCTTAAAACTGGCAATCAGACTTTCCCATGGGCTGTGGCCACACGCTAAATTGTCATTCTTGAGACCAGTAAACAAATGACAGTGACATAACCATTTAAAGTGATTTAGGTATCCATGGTAGACAGTTGTTTATCATTAAACAAATATTACTTACATATATTGTTATGTAAGTTTGATTCTTAAGTAAAATTAAATACATACCTTAGTAGTCAACCGCCCATTTTGGTTAACTGTCACATTGTTGATGTTAATAGGCCTACTCTTTGTAAATTTTTTGTGGAGACGTGTTCCTTGTAGTTTCGGCCCAGGATTCAAGTTAAATTTACTAAAGATGTTTTCACATGACCCTTAACCCTGGGTTAATGTCTTTTTTTAACATGGGTCTGAGGGTGAAAAGTCAGATAGAAGATGTTTAGAACTGTTTGGTGACTATAATCTGTAGAAAAGCCCCAGCAGGAATAAAGATTATTCCTCATCGACCACCCATAACTTATATCTGAAATCTAATATTGTGACTGATGAGATCTCTTCACAAGGATAAATGAATTGTGGATGGATGACATTGTCTGTTAAATTTGGGATCGATAAATGGATCAAAAAGGGGGAAAATTAGACATGAAAATGTCAAATGAAATCTTTAAAAAGACTTTTGCCTTCCCCGGGCGCCACTGGCTGCCCAGTGCTCTGGGTGTATGTTCACTACTGTGTGTATGCATTTGGGTGGGTTAAATGCACAGCACAAATTCTGAGTATGGGTCACCATACTTGGCCACACACTACTTCCCTTTCCCCTCTTCCCCACTAAAAAAAATAAATAAAAATAAATAAATAAATAAAAAAAGTACCTACAAGTAGTTTCAAAAGTACACATTACCAAAATAACATTTACGTTTAGCAATGAATTAAGCTCCTGTAAACTCCTGTACTTAACACTCTGGTCCTTGAATGCACCAGTTTCTGGACATTTGTGTCCATTCATGTACATGGTTTGTGTGTTTGGCTCCACCTAATGGCCACGGCTGTCGTTTTGGTTCAAACACCGGAAAGATTTCAGACGGGAGGATATGACGTCACCGACCAAATCCCCTTGAAGACCTCGAAAATGGCCGTCAAAGGAAAGGGATTTTAATCTACTGTCGAAATAACGTGAGACCTGAATTTTTATTAAAAATTCGAATTTAACTTTATATTTATTAATCACGTAATTTAAATAATTGTTGCACGACTCGGTGTCGTGTTTGTAATATGTAGAGCGAACCTGTGAATTGCGGCTCGCGCTCTACCGGATCGAGCATTTTCGAAATAAGAGCCCTTTGTTTTGCATGTCAAAATTATAAGCACTACTATCTGCATCCATTCAGAAAACAATGCATTTAGCTATTTTTAGTGCGTATTTACGACTAGAATTATTGGGTGCATTATAATATTCTGGGTGATAGTTTGTCAGCAAGCTCGTTATTGCAGCTAACTTTTGAGTAATGGGCGGGAACTTTTATTTTCCTTAACTGATGTTGTCCAGTCTGAACTGTTGCTAATTTTATATTGAGTTATTGGTTAATTTATATGTGCCACAGGTTCTTTATTTTTACATGCATGTCTGTTTCTTTTAAACAGGTTTTTGGGTGAGGTTTAAACCATTATAAATTTACGTGCGGTAAGTGAATTATTTTTGTTATTTTGTTTATTATTTACAAAATGATTGCATGTAAAATAAGGTCATTATAGGTCTAGTTCACTCAAAATGGAAATTATTTAATCATTTATTCATGTTGCTCACCATTATGTTGTTCCAAATCTTTATTACTAGAACCTACCACTTTTATTGTATGGAAAGAGGATGCAATCCAAATAAATAATGACAGAATTTCTGAAGAATCTCTCTAAGATGTTCAGTATGGCTGATGTTATCAGATGTTCTTGACCTTGCAGGTTGCTCCTCTTCCGCGTCATGCCACATATCACTCACAGTGAGTTTCTTCTGGAGCAGCTGAAGAGGCAACGTGAGAGAAGCTTTCTGTGTGACTGCACAGTAGTAATAGGACAGTCTCAATATAATGCACACCACAATGTTCTGGCAGCCTTTAGCGAGTATTTCTCTACACAGTCTATTGATGCCGGAAAGGAGAATGCCACTATAACTTTGGACCCAGAGTTGGTGAGCGGGGCTGTGTTTGAAAAACTACTAACTTACATTTACACCGGTGACTTGAGTATGGACAGGTGAGTTCATCGGAATATAATTCTATACATATATTGTTATGCGTATGTAGTGTTATCTATGTTTATATGTACTGTTCCTATAAAGCCTGAAAATATTTAAAACCTGAAAGTATTTTTAAAATGGGGTAAATGTGCCTATTAAGCTCACGTTGAGATCAGATTATAAAAAGAAAAAATTATTTATTATCCTACTTGATGTCTTAACCACTTGATATTTGTTACTGTATACCTCCTATAATTTCAAGTCAATCAGATCATTGCACAAATATGAGTCTCCACGTGTTCACACTGTCTGGCGGCCATTTTGAAAGCTGTCTGAAAACTTTCACCAAAAAGGAAGCCGCTTAAATGTGCAGTTTTTAGATGTTTAAGCCTTTATTTTTGAAAAGTTTCACTACTTATTGTAAAATAAAGAGATTAATGTTCAGACTTTTGCATATTATAACCTGGAACTTGGATGTGGGAAATAATTACATTAGATCCAAAAGATAGTTTTAGCAACATAGCACAGATGCTACAGAACACAGCTAGCTGACTGGCTGTATAAGATTGTGTGCTACGCTAACATATTACTTCACAGGCATTACTGGCTTGTACTTTTACATCCATAATATTATAAATTGACAGTTTATTGCTGGTCTGTGGTTTTACAGTGCTGTCATTTTTAAAGATTTCATATTATTTTAAGGTGAGCTTAAAGGGTGCACTACTATGAAAATCACACAGCTTCAGTGTGACATCAATAAGAAAAAGTATAATTTCATAGATATTGTTAATAACAGTTCATATTAAAATATGTATGAACTTAATAAATGACCTAGATGATTTATTTAGCAAAAATCCTGTCATTTTATTAAATATTACATGAAATGTATTAAAAATTGTTGCTGCTCCAGTTAAGCTCAGTGTGCTCTCTTTAAGCTCTTCCACATTGAATGTCTGTGTAAATACTTCATAAACAGATTTTAAATATTAATTGATGGTTGTCACTTTAAATTAAGTTAACTGATTTTCTATGGATTCTGTCAACTCCAATCTGCAGACTGGCTCTGATCTTTGGCAACTAGCATCAACTTTTCCAGACTGTAAATCTGTGGAAAATCAGGGCAAAAATCATGTAGTGTATTCCAGCCTTAAGAGACTATAGATAAGTTGACATCCATTTAAAAAGAGGTTTCATAATGAGGCTAGTTTCTGTGTTCATCCCCATGAATTAAATGTTTTATTGGTTTGTTTTATTTGATTTTTGAATGTGTGTTACTTAGCTGAACGTGGACTAGTCTAGATGCTGCAATGTGCTTAAATGACACTTCACTATGAATATATAACTGATCAAATTGAATGCCTTGTTGCTTGAATTTAGTGTTCTGTTTTTTTTGTGATTGACTTTGTACCTTCAAAAATATATATTTTTACAATTATTCTTTAAAAATTTTCCTTAAAATAAGCAAGAATTTTTAATAAAATATGATGTGAGCTTAATGGGAACAGGGGTGTGCTTAAAGGGTACAAAATTTTGAATTTAATGATGTATATCTTAATTGAAATGCTTTCGTCATTTAAAATTAAATTAAATTAAATATTTTTGTGTGAGAGAATATTTTATTTTAACATATCTTTTTGTACTGAAACCAATATCTTGTGCACTACAAATGTCTCAATGTAGATTTTGGTGAGCTTAATAGGTATGTTTACCCCTATGTAATTTTAGTATTTAAATAATTTTAAGCCCTGAAAAGGTAATGCAAATTAATTTTAAAATAATTTTAAAAATGTATCATTTTAAAAGTTTTGGATTTTTTCCTTAATGATATTTATTAATTTTAATTTTAAATTCATTTTTAAATATATATTAAATAAAGTAAAAAAAAGTTTTTGTCCCCTTCCCGGTTTTTTTTTTTTTTTTTTGCATATTTGTCACACTTGAATGATTCAGGTCATCAAACAAATTATAATATTACACAAAGATAACCTGAGTAAATACAAAATGCAGTTTTCAAATAATGATTTCGTTTATTAAGGGAAAAAAGTTGTCCAAACCTGTTTGGCACTACATGACAAAGTAATTGCCCCCTAAATCTAATAACTGGTTGTGCCACCCCTTGCAGCAACAACTGCAATCAAGCATTTGCGATAACTGGCAATGAGTCTTTCACATCGCTGTGGAGGAATTTTGGCCCACTCTTCTTTGCAGAAAAAAAATTAAAAAAACAGGAAGAGGGCAAAAACCTTTTCAAGGCACTGTATACATTTACATATTTTGAAATAAATATATATATATACAGTGCTGCTTGAAAGTTTGTGAACCCATTAGAATTTTCTATATTTCTGCATAAATATGACCCAAAACATCGTCAGATTTTCATATACGTTCTGAAGGAGAACCGAATCAAACAAGTGAGAGAGAAATATTTTCTTTGTCATTTATTTATTGAGAAAAATGATCCAGTGTTACATATCTGTGCATTGCAAAAGTATGTGAATCTTTGCTTTCAGTATCTGGTGTGACCCCCTTTTGCTGCAGTAACTGAAGGTAAAGTTTCTTGTAAATGCTGATCAGTCCTGCACAATAACATGTAGGAGTTTTAGCCCATTCCTTAGTGCAGAACCACTTAAACTCTGTGATGTTGGTGGGTTTCCTCCTATGAACTGCTTGCTTAGGTCCTTCCACAACATTTTAATTGGATTAAGGTCTGGACTTTGACTCAGCCATTCCAAAACATTAACTTTGTTCTTCTTTAACCATTCTTTGGTAGAATGACTTGTGTGCTTGGGGTTGTTGTCTTGCTGCATGACCCACATTCTCTTGAGACTCTGTTCTTAAACAGATGTCCTGACGGTTTCCTTTAGAATTTGCTGGTATAATTCAGAATTCATTGTTCCATCAATGATGGCAGGCTGTCCTGGCCAAGATGCAGCAAAACAGGCCCAAGCCATGATACTACCACCACCATGTTTCACAGATGGGATAAGATTCTTAAGCTGGAATGCAGTGTGTTCTTTTCTCCGAACATAATAGCTTCCCATTTAAACCAATAAGTTCTATTTTGGTTTCATCCATCCATTAAACCTTTCTCCAATAGTCCTCTGGTTTGTCCACATGATCTTTAGCAAGCAGTTTTCTTTTTGGAGAACAGTGCCTTTCTTCTTGCAATTCTCCCATGCACACCATGGTTGCTCAGTGTTCTCCTGATGGTGGGCTCATGAACATTAACATTAGCCAATGTGAGAAAGGCCTTTAGTTGTTTAGAAGTTACCCTGGGAACTTCCTCAACAACCTCACAGACTATTACATGTTCTGCTTCAGAGTGATCTTTGTTGGTCAACCACTTCTTGGGAAGGTAACAGTGGTCTTGAATTTCCTCCATTTGTACACAATCTGTCTGACTGTGGATTTGCGGAGTCCAAACTCTTTAGAGATGGAAACTTTTCTAGCCTGATGAGCAACATCAACTCTTTTTCCGAGGTCCTCAGTAATCTCCTTTGTTCGTGACATGATTCACTTCCACAAACATGATCAGACTTTGATAGATCCCTGTTCTTTGAATGAAACGGGTCACGTACTGACATTTGATAGTCATTGCAAAAACACTGAAAACACCTCTGCACAGATGGACTCTAGTTTCACCTTTAAATTAGCTGCTAATCCAGGAGATTCACATACTTTGCCACTCACAGATATGCAATGCTGGATCATTTTCCTGAATAAATAAATGACAAAGAAAATATTTTTGTCTCATTTGTTTGATTGGGTTCTCTTTGTCTATGTTCAGGACTTGTATGAAAATCTGATGATGTTTTGGGTCATATTTATGCAGAAATTTAGAAAATTCTAAAGGTTTCACAAACTTTCAAGCAGCACTATATATATATATATATATATATATATATATATATATATATATATAATATATATCATTATTTAGCTGATTAAATATTTCATTGCAGAGTAAAACTAAAAGTTCATATTTACTATGGAAAAAAAATTCTATGATTTTTAAAATGTGTTAATTTGATTGTGTAGCATATGTAAACGTATACTGGAAATTTATGCAATGGAGAGATCCAGGTCTTTCAGTAAAATTGTAATTCATTTAAAAGAAATCATAGATGATAAAAATTACAGATTCTAATAATAATAATAATGAAAAATTAAAAATGAAAGAAAAAGATTAAGAATGAATACACACATCCAAACTTAGTATATTCTGCTAAAATTCTAAGAGAGTAATCTCAAATCAAAGTCTAATCTTCAGAAGTCAAAAGACAAAAGCGTTTGGAGCATGTAATGTGAGCAGAGGAAAAGGAGAAGCTGTCTGAAAAGCCAATTGTAATAATGTAAATAGTAGAGACTTACATCCTCTTAGAACATCTCAAGATGTTTATTTCTGATCGATAGATGTCAAAGGAATTTACCCATTGTGTTTCATACGTCTGGGCACATGTTTTTCTCCACCTAAATGACTTGAAATCAAAGCGAGGTCATGTTGACATAACCTGTGAAAGGCAGTAGGTAGAAGTCAGATAAAAAACAGAGAGATGGGTTGTGGTTTTACATCCTTCTTGCAGAAAGAGCAGAGCTTTGCAATCTTTAAATACCAGCACTTGGAAAAGAACACTTAGTACCATGAAAACAAGAATACAAAATTTAAACAAACATCCTTGCATATCATTTTTTTTTTTGTTGTTGTTGCAGAGAATAAGTTTCCATCATAACAAGATGTCAAGATATGTCAAGCCTAAAAGAAAATACTACATTAATGGAATATGAAGTTTAAGTGTAATTGACCATAATAAAAGGGAATAATTGAATTATACCTGCGTATATAGTTTAATATAAGACAGTAATATGAATTTAATGTTGAGTAATAATAAAAGAATAATAACGAACAACTCATAGTGAATATGACATATAAATGAATGTGAAAAATTTAACAACATTGGAAATTTGCATACACCAGAAATCATGGAAGTCATTGAAAAATTAGTTTTATAAAGTGATGGATATTTCCAGTAGTGAATATGAATTTTAATAACTTTTACTCTACCACAATCTATTTCATTTTTAACTGTACAATGAACTATTTAACCAAAATGTAAATGTTATTTTGGCTAAAATGTTACCTTTATTGATTAAAACTAATGTATATGTATATAATGCATATAGTTCATATAGTTATAACTGTAAATTTTCAATTCCTGTGCTTTGTTGTCCAAAGAGAAGAAATTGAAAGCGTTCAGAAAGCTGCATCTTATCTTGGGATGCCCGAGGTTGTGGCTCGTTGTACACTAACTCAAGATGATATAAAATTTGGTGGCTCGCCCACAAGACAAGCAGAGTACGAAGATCCACGTTCCCCCCTGAGCCCAGATGACTACGAACCTTTAGAGCCGATCGCAGAGGTGGAAGAACGGGAGCGGTTGAGGGAAAAGAAAGAAGAAGGGTTACAGGATGATCCCTCCTCTATGGATGAAGCCCAGTCGTCCAGCGAACAGACACCGCAGAGAAGCGGCAGCAAGAGAGGGAGAAAACCCAAAACTAGGCTCTATGAGGATGATGTTGAGAGTGAGACCATCACTGCTCACAGAGGCGGAGGAAGAGGTCGGGGGAGACCGAGAGGTCGTCCACGGGTGAGGCTGTTGACTTCTGATTCAACTGAACAATCTCCAGCACCACAAATCATGAGTCCAAACAGCAGCTCAGTAGGGAGAGGAACCGGAAGACCAAGAGGTCGTCCACGGGTTAATCTGCTGTCTACTGATAGAGATGATTCTGGAAACGCTGAAGATGAGTCTGTAGCAACCAAGGATCAAGAAGAGGAGAGCTCTGCTCACAAAACAGAACGTCCACGAAATAGACCCCTATCATCTAGTGCAGAAGGAGACAATGGAGATGAAGAACAAGGAGACACCCAAGAAACAGAAGTTGTTGAAGAAGATTCTGTGAATGCTGGTGAGGAAGATGATCATCAGGTGAAGACAGATGTGGAAAACCCAGACGGAGTTCCTTTAAAACGAGGGAGAGGAAGACCACGGACTAAGCCTTCAAACACTGAGAACTCAACTACGAACACAGAAGACGGCTCAGAACCTGCAAAGACGAAAGAGAACGAAGGGACTGGCCGTAAAAGAGGAAGACCTCGATCCAAACCTCTTTCTTCTGAGGCACCTGAATCTTCAAATCCAGCAGAGAACAGTGGAGAAGAAGCTACCGGAGAAACAAACCAAGACACTGAGAAACACACTGAAGAAGGCTCATCTCAAGGTACAGAAGATTCAGAGTCAAATCCTGCCAAGAAGGTCCGCACCAGCAACAGAAAGAGAAGCTTGAGTAGAAAGCTAAAAGAAAGCCAAGCTAGTAATGAGGAAGACGACGATGTAGAGGATGAAGAATTTGGCAATGACAATGAGGACTGGGGCGGAGAAGAGGAAGTGAAGCCCTTGCAGGACAAACACAGGCCTATTTGTAACGTCTGCGGGAACCTCTTCTCAGAGATGAGCAGCCTGCGCAGACACATGCGCATACACAAGGGCCTCAAACCCTATCAGTGCCAGCTCTGTACCCGCTCCTTCAGACAGGGCAACCAGCTGAAGACCCACATGCGCATACACACAGGTATGACTCTCGCATGTAGAACGTATACTACATTAATATACTCATTCACTTGAATGAATTTGCCTTTTTTTTTTTTTTTTTCTCTTATGCTCACAAAGGCTGAATTTATTAGATCAAAAATGCAGCAAAAATGTAATATTATTAATTACAATATAGAATAACTGTTTTCAATTTTAATAGATTGTAAAATGTACGTCATTCCGGTGATGGCAAAGCTGAATTTTCAGCATCATTACTCCAGTCTTTAGTATCACATGATCCTTAAGAAATGAGTCTAATATGCTGATTTGCTGCTCGAGAATCATTATTATTATTAGTTTCTTATAATAATAATATTATTATTATTATTATTATTATACTATGTTGAAAGACAATGTGCCGTTTAATATTTTTGTGAAAACATTTTTTTTTTTTTACAATTCTTTGTTATATAGAATTTAAAAGAGCAGCCTTTATTTGAGATATAAATCATTTTGTGATATTATATGTATTTCCTGTCACTTTTCATCAATTTAATGCATTCGTGCTGAAACAAGTATTCATTTCTTTTTAAAAAAACTTTTGAACTGTTATGTACATTGCCTAATTTTGCTTATAGAATAACTTTATGTAGAGTGATTCATGTATTATTTTGTTTTCAGGAGAGAAGCCCTTCAGTTGTACATCTTGTGAGGCACGTTTTGCTCAGAAATGTCAGCTGGTCTATCATTGCCGCATGCATCACGGAGAAGAAAAGCCGCATAAATGTGATTTCTGTGGAGCGGCTTTCGCCACTTCTAGCAATCTGAAAATTCACGTAAGGTATGCGTAGTGCAATTCATGCGCAATATTCAAATTAAATCTCATATAAATTGATAAAATTACACATCTATGTGGTTGTGCTCCCAGAAGGGTATTGATTCAAATCTGGTCTGCTTCCCAAAAACTTCCCAATTTCTTAGTATTTTTAATATTAGATTTAATATTATTAATTATGATCACTATTATTATTATTAGAGAGAGGCTGCACTTTGTAGTAACAGATATTTTTAGAGTTCACACTTTGTTCTTTAATATGAAATTAAATGTTATTATTTTTGGCAATACTATAAATGATAACAATTATTGGAAAATATTTATAATGAATGTTTTGTTTTAGTCTAATGATTTATCGTTTTAATGTGGATTATGTTTATTCTTATTACTATTATTAATATGTCAAGAGACTACTAATATGTAAAGACTAGCTCTCTATATCTATTTTTGGACACTTAAACATAAAAATCATTTTTTTGTATTGGTCAATAAATTGTATTTGTTGTTATCCAATTAAAATATCTATAAAATACCAATAATAAATTAGGAGAATAAACATTTCCATTAACTTCCATTAAGGAAGCACAGCGGTGAGAAGCCATATGAGTGTGGAGAATGTGGGAAGCGCTTCACACAGGCCAGTACTCTGATGTACCACAAGCGCCGACACACAGGAGAGAAACCCTACATCTGCGACACCTGCGGCATGGCATTTGCTGTGTCCAGCTCTCTCATCGCTCACACCAGGAAACACACCGGTGGGTTTGTAATGCATTCCTTAAAGCTTTCAACCTTTTCTGTAGCGATTTGCTAACATACTGATGCCACAGGGAGTCTGTGTTTAATAAATGGTGGTTTTTTGCCTTCCATTTTAGGTGTGACCCCATATATATGCTTGGATTGCGGAAAACCTTGCTTAACTGCTGGTGAACTTCGAAAACATATGGACATCCACAATGGTAGATGTAGTTGATAAATGAAAGCTTTTCATTTTTCAAAATGGAAACCTTGCAAGAATATGTGCAAATACATATTTATCTGTCTTTTTGCCTCTAGGATCGAGAAAAGTGAGGTGTAACCTGTGTATGAACATGTTTTCCGACATATATACCTTGAAGAAGCACAGCATTTTGAAGCATAACGGTGTGTTATTTTAATGCTTTGTTGTTGTTTATTATTAAACTATTAGTTTGAAATAGTTTTTTTTATATTTTTGAAAGAAATCTTTTGTTCACCAAGACTGCATTTAATCAAAAATGCAGTATAAACAGTAATATCATGAAGTATTATTTCAATTCAAAAGAACTGTTTTTGTATATTTGTTAATCTGCTGGCAAAGCTCATCATTACTCCAGTCTTTGGTGTCACATGTTCCTTCAGAAATCATTTTAATATCTTCATTTGCTGCTCACAAAAAAAGTCTCATCAATGTTGATAACAGTGTGCTGCTTAATATTTTTGTGGAAACCTTGATACACTATCATTTAAATGGTTTGGAATAAGTAAGAAATACTTTTATTCATCAAGGATGCATTAAATTGGTCAAAAGTGGCATTAAAGAGTTATAATATTACAAAACATTTCTGTATCAAATAAATGCTGTTCTTTTGAACTTTATCAAAGAAGCTTAAAAAAATGTGTCATGGTTTACACAAATATTAAGCAGCATAAACTTTTTACCAGTTGTATATTTACAATTTAGTTGATCTATCCATCCATTTAAATATCTATTTCAAAACATACTTTTCAGTTCTTCCAGGCCAAGAGCCGCCACCGCCGCCGAAAACCGACCCGACGCAGTGTCCTCTCAACATCCCCATTGACCACCAAGGCCTGATTGCTCGCGTCCGGTCCGCCCTTGTCGATTCCCAAGACCATGAAATTCAGATGGAGCCTCCATTGCCAATTTTGCCTCCGGAAACCTCACTTATTATCCAGCAGGCAGCAGAGCCTCAGATGATCATACAGCACGCAGACGGCACAGAGCCCTCCATGATCTTCCAGCACGCAGAATCGTCCGAAGCACCGGTTCTCTTCCAACACGGGGAATCTGGCGAGCAAGTGAGCTATGTAGTGGAACAGTACGAAATCCCAGGAACCGCTGAGATGGAGCACACGCAGATTGTCATTGTTCAGACCATTGATTAAAATACCAGCTTTTACTTCCATTTTAAATGTATTTTCTCCATTAAGTGAAGACTGAGGTTAGGATCAGTCACGCCAGTGCAAAAGCATTTTGTCACAAACATCCCTTCAGATAACTTGTTTTCTCAGCGTTTGAATGACGAACTCAGCAGATATCAGTTATACAAAGCTACTGTGTGAATATGTGGAGCTTCTCCTCTCTTGCTTTTTTTTCTTAATTAAATATAATGTCACATTCAGAGCAGAATCTGGATCATTAAAGGCATAAAGTATTTTCTGAAATGAAGGGAAGGCCAAACTTACGTTTAGCTGTAATATAAAAGCTGTGCTTAAAAGTGCGTTTTGGTTCGTTTAAAAAATACTTTTCTATTTAATTGAAAGGACAGTGCGGCTATACGTTATAACTGACTTGGTTATTCTGATATTTTGAACTATGCGTTTGTCTTTTAGAAGTTTGACATGTAAATACTTATAATGTTATATGACCCAGTCTCTGAACAATTTCATATATGATGTGAAATCATTTGGATCCTCTTACAAACTGGGAAACTTTTATAATAAATCATCTCACATCTGAATACTTGTTGTGGTTGATATATATTTTTGAGTAATGCATTCACACAGTGAATCTGGTGAAGAACACAGGCATATTTTCCTCAGTTCTCCTCAATATTACTTGTAGTTTTTATATTCGGGTAATTCTTCAACTAGGGGAAGTTTTCTGTCCCCTAGGATGATTTTAAAGAAAAAAAACTTAAACGTATAAAAACATTAATTCTAATTTCAAAGGAAAGATTATAACTTTTTATGGACTTAATTTTAGCAGTGTTAAATATAAAAGAATTGTTCTATTTTGGGCTTGTTTTCATTTCATATTTATGTGTACATTTTTAGAATATTGATGACATTACCATCCCTACAAGTATTTATTTATTTTTTCTAACATCTTTGTTAGATTTTTATTTCAGCATTAATAGTATTTGTGAATTTGAATTCAGAAACAGCCCATTACTTGTTGTGTAAATAAATATAATTTACAGATGGCTAGCTTTTTATTATTATAGGTCCGGTAGGCCTTTCCTCCAAAATGTGAGTATTGTATTTTCGCCCTATATTTTAAATATCTGAATATATAACACATCATTCATATGCTGAGTACTTGTGTAATACATTCATAAAGAAAATAGTCTGTGAGAGATTAAATATGTATGTTTCACTTATTCTTGATTACTTAGAATGTCTGTTGTGTTTCTTTAACCACGTTTCTATATATCGGTTTTATTTTTACACACATTTTTGTTGCTGTTACCTCATTAACCGCCGTCAAAAGAAGCGCAGACGACCTGAAGATGTCGCCATTGCGCAGAGCGTTCTATCAAAGACTGTTCTATGGCTCTGTTACCATAGCAACATAAAGCGTGAAACATGGGGGAGCTTCAGAATCGATATTTATCTGTATGCGCTGAAGTTCAGCAGCCTCCAAATACATGTGTTTTGAAAGTCTTGGAAGACAACATTAGTAGGTTGGTTTGTAAAGTATATAATGCAGTATAAAGTATGAGCAGTCGTTTCGACTTTCCTGTGAATTAATGTTGTTTTTTGTTTAATTCAGTGATGGCTCACTCAAACTAACCGGTAATAATCAACTAAAGCATGGAGACAGATTGACAGATGACGATATGCTGGTCTTGTCAAAAACACTCGTGGGAAATTCGGCTATAAAGGGTAAATATTAACTCGTCCTACCCAGAACACTTTTAGGTCATGCAAGTCATAAACTAGTGTACATATTTCAAGTTTATTGTAACCTATACCTGAATCAAGTACTTTTAAACTATGATTTTATAGTGAACTGAAAGTAAAAATCCATTGCAAGTTTAGATCTTAGATACAACAATATCACAGATAAAGGAGCTGTTTATGTCGCACACCTCATTCACGTACTGCAAGTCATCAGAGTGTTTCACATTATGTTTATATTTTTAAGCGTATTAGCTACTAACACTTCCTGGCATGTCAGACATTAAAGGAATATTGTAATTTTAACAGGAGAGTGAGTCCCTTCAGTCTCTTGATCTGATGTGTAATAACATTGAGGCAGATGGTGCAAAAGTGATAGCAAAAGGTTTGCACGTAAGTGTGGCTAATTCACATTTAGAATTAATGTTAAAATTCATCTGTACATTAATTATAGGTGTTAATGCCAATATTTATCACACTTTTAGCATGTACTTTGTTAATTTCACAGAAAAATAAAAGTCTGAAGATGCTCAGAATGACAGGAAATAAGGTTGGAAACAAAGGTGCCATGCAACTGGCTGCCATGTTGCAGATCAACTCTACTTTAGAAGAAATAGACATCTCAGACTTCGATTTGGTGAGTTTGTTGAACATAAATATAAGCACAAAATAAAGGTAATTTACATTTGAATTAAAGTACTGTTGTTGTTGTTTTTTTACTAGGCTACACAAAGTGTAATGGCGTTGGCCATCGTCCTGAAGAACAACAGAAAAATGTGTGCTATTAATGTTAGCCGACCTCTTCTTTTCAGTCTTCAGGTATGTTTTCAGAAAAAACTGCTTTGAAATACATTATTTATTTAATTTTTTTGGTAAAAGTCTTGTTTTAATGGTTAAAGTAATCTTAACTTAAATGATAGGAGGAAACAACAGTCCATATGGCACAGATGCTGGTGGTGAATAAGACACTGAGGGAGCTGCACTTGGGAAAACATGACATGACTGATACTGGTGTGGAGAAGGCTGTGTGAAGCACTGAAGTTAAACGTCTCTCTACGCTACTTGGATCTTTGCTGGTATAGACTCACTTACATAACTGTTTAATTCATGATCCTAAAGGGATGGTTCACACAAAAAGACAATTCTGTTATTGTTTACTCACCCTCATTTCTTTTGAAATTTGTATGACTTCCTTTTGCTTTCCACAGAGTAAAGTAAAAGGAGTTTTTGTAGTAGAATATCGTAGCTGTTTTTTTTTTCATACAATGAAAGTGAAAGGTGACCATGGCTTTCCACTATCATTGTATGGCACAGAGTAACTCAGACATGAGTTCTTTTGTGCTCCACAGAAAAAAGATCAAGTCAAATCAAGTCGAGTCACCTTCATTTATATAGCGCTTTATACAATACAGATAGTTTCAAAGCAGCTTCAGAGTAATAAACAGGAAAATAAGAGAACCAATGATGCAAATTTCATCAAATATGAGACAAATTCAAATTCTGCTGCAAAGCAGCTCTACAAAGACAATAGTAACATTGTTCAACTTAATTGTGTTGATTCAGTTCAGTTCAATAACTGTGTAAAGTTCATCAGTAATGATATGACTATAATATGACTATAAGAGAAATAATAATTTCTATATTTTTAACAGCAACAGAATCACACGGGATGGAGCCAAATGCTTATCAGAGGTTTTGAAACAAAATCCCTCTTTGGAGATTCTAGATCTGTCTTCCAATCGCATTGAAGACGATGGTGCAGTGTATCTAAGTGAAGCTATCAAGCTGCCACACAGTAAACTCAAAGCGTTAGTGTACTTTACTTATAAAACAACGTTATTAAATCTAAAGTTTACACATGAAACTATATCCTTTGTATGTGCTGACCATCATTTTTGCCTTCTAGATTGTCTGTTACAAGCAACAACATTGGAAAGGAAGGTCTTATGTCCCTCATGAGGCAATGAAAGTGAATTCCTGTCTCACACACATTTACATCTGGGGGAACAAATTTGAGGAGCCAGTTTGCATGGTGAGATTCCACAAATCTCTAAATGATCAAGTACAGTGTTCAACTATTGTACGAAAGGTCATTAAAATGTCTTGATGTTCTCTCTGCATGTATAATCAGGCTTTCTCTCGGCTGATAAGCAGTGGGCGGCTGTTGGAGGAGCACACAGATGTTTCTCCCTATGAGGTGGACGATCATGTTTTTCTAGCAGAAGCATCTCATGGTTTACGCAGGCATTACTATTGGACGTCCAGATATGGGGAATATGGAGACTCAAGTAATTCAGCTCTGGCCCTGATGGCATCAGATTCATCGGCTTTGCAGATCTACCCAGACTCACATTCATGATTCACGATTTTGTCCAAAAGTGCATGTTGCTGCTTCAGAATAAGACACATTTAGACAACTTGAGTGTGACTTTTTGTTGTTGTTGAACTTTTTCAGTTGCTGGCAAGCAAAATAATCCACAGCACAGTTGGTTACATTTGTATTTATTATAATTAATCACAAAGTTAGTGTTTTTGATAACAGCCTTTTTGTCCATGTGTCCAGTGTTTGGAAATGTCACAGGCTGCCATGATGTCTGCGAAAAACACGTCATTTATGTAAATGATGTGCTCTGACACTTAGTCTTCACTGTATTGGGTGTCACATACATATTTTCCAACAGTTTTGGCAGGACAGATAAAAGTCAGAGAGATTTTGATTTAGCAAGTCAAGTCCACTGCAAAAAAAAGGCTTATCTTACTTAGTATTTTTGTCTTGTTTCTAGTCAAAATATCTAGAAATTCTTGAATTAAGATGCATTTAATAGATAAGCAAAATGACATTAAGATATTTACTCTTGTTTCCAGGGCGAAAAAGTAAATTAAGTGCATTTTGCTTGAAGCAAGTAAAATTATCTGCCAGTGGGGTAAGTAAAATACTTGTTTTAAGAATATTTTACTTACCCCACTGGCAGATAATTTTACTTATTTTAAGCAAAATACACTTAATTTAGTTGCAGAAGGGCCTCCAGTTTTTTTTTTTTTTCCTGGAAACAAGACTAAATATCTTAAGTAATTTTGCTTACCTAGTAAATGCATCTTAATTTAAGAATTTTTAGATATTTTGACAAGAAACAAGCCTTTTTTGTAGTGTCTAAAACAATCTTTTTGTTTAATGTAAATGAGAAGGGAAGCAAATGAATAAAATAATGAAAAGTGTAAATCTAAATAAATTTTACTGTAGTGCAAACAATCAACACTTAAAGGGATATTCAATACAAAAATGAAAATGTATGAATCTTCACACAGATCTAAGTAAATAATGATAAAGTTTATGATAAAAGCAGGACATATTAGAAATCTCTGTCAGAACATGTCCGAGAAAGAGGATGTATGGTCATCCTACTTTAACCTTATGCTAACTAATTTTAATTTCCCATGCTTTAAATTGATGATAAAAAAAAATCCTCTTTTTTTTAACGATCATTTGCGTGATGTAAAAATTTTAAAATACATGTTTAAAAAAAAAAAAAGGGTCACAGTAAAGTACGTAATGGTTGAATGCCTTTCAGTCATCACATTCTCAGTAACATCTTAATTTGCCGCTTCAGTACCTTGGAAAACCATAATTATCAAAAACGGTTGAAATGCTTCCAATTAACCTGCAGCCTTTGGCGTGGGCGTGGCCAGCCTGTCACATTCCAGGATGACATTCTTCTTGCTAAGAATTTTTTCCAGCTTCTCTCTCTCAGCTGAACTCAGAGCCCAGTGCTGCAGAGACAGACGGGTGAGGGACGAGAGCTGCGGAAGGGCCTCCAACAAGGCGGGTAGCCAGGGAGACACAGAGAGGGATGCAGAAGGTCGCAGACTGACATCCAGCTCCTCTAGTTCCTTTAGAGCAGCAGCCTTCTCAAAAAGAGACGTCCAACCACCATCCCCGACACTGCCATTATAAGACAAATCCAGCTGCTTCAGATGGGACAGAGCTCCACGCTGGCAAGCAGATTCTGCAAGATTACAACAGTTTGGAAAAGTCTCATTAGATGGATGTTTAAAACAGTGTAGAACCTTAGCCTTAACGTAATTAATTGAACGTTCTTTGACCAGAACTGACCTAGATGTAGCACATCTTCAGTGGTTAAATTGCAGCTACTCAGTCTGAGTTCCTGTAGTTTGCAATCAGGCTGCAAAGGCTCCAGAAATTGCCTCAGATTTTCTCCCACACACTTGTTCCATGACAAGTTCAGCCTTTCAAGCTGTTTTAGCATCTGCATTGCGGTAGCTTTGAAACACACACACACACTTTTTTTTTTCAAAATCTCATCATTAAACACAAATCAAGTTTAATGTTTTTTGAAACTGGATTGGTTTCATACCAAGAGAATTGCATGCATGTGTGCTCAAAGCACAGTTGTTTAGCGGAAGTTTGGTTATCTGAGAAAGAGGGAGGGTTTGCAGAAGATTCTGGAGTGTGTCTCCAACACTTTTATTGGATGACAAATCCAGCTCTCTGAGGTCTTTGAGAGATGGAGCTACCTGGACTGAGAAGGCAAGTTAGAATAGCAATACAAACAACTTCAACTTGAAATCAACAGTGACAACCTGTCTTACCTAAACCCAACACATCCTCCTTTGTTAGACAGCACAGATGCATGTCCAAACTTCTCAAGTGTGGGAGGAGAACTAGGTCAGTGGCCAGTGTGGTGAGACCTCCACCTGCTTCCTTATTACATGACAGATCGATGTGCTCTAGCGCAGGGATGAACCTGAGTGCCTGTCCTTTAAACATTTCACAAAACAAATTCTTTAAATTATTCTCTAAAATGATTATTATAACATAAATGGTTACTTACTGATATTTGAGTCTGAATTGGGAGCTTCCTGGAAGATAATTTAATGTGTGTGCTTGTAAGTTTGTAGCTAATAGTTGTTTGTCTGCCATTGAGGCTCTATTTTGAAGGACTTTTTATCATTGCTTGCATACCCAGAACACTGAAGCTGTCTTTACTGAGTCCACACATGCTCAGTTTTAGGGTCTTCAGTCGTGGAGTTGAGCCTAGAGAGGAGGTGAAGTTCTCCATTCCCTTGATTGACAGTTTGTTATTGGACAGATCTAATTCCTCCAAACTAGACAACATGGGAAGAGCCTCACCTGTAGAAAAACATTCATGCTTTTTAAAGAAAATTGATGAATTAGCATTCACAGCTCATTAGGCTTATTCTGAATGACCTAAGGCTGAATTCCCAGTTTATACACTCAAATGCAATGGTGGACTAAAGTATTTTTACTTTCTTACTGTATCTTAGTACATTATTAAGAGCTATATCTAAGTATATTCATTTTGGGGGAAAAACTGGATTACAAGAATAATATCTTTTGCTACATTTTAGAAACAAAACATGCCATTCCTAGTTATTTTAAAGGAAAAAAATCAAGACTCAACTTTTTAATGAATTTAACCGGACTAGTTCACAAACCTCTTTTAGTGGTAATCAAACTACTGACTGCATCAGTTAAGACCTGATTCAATGATCCAGTCAGAGCAAGTCTCAAGTTAACAAACCACTAAATCTGTCTAGTCCGACTCAAAATGAGCCAAGAACTGTGAGTAATATGTTCCTCAGTTTGACTGCGCTGATTCCTAATAATTCATAATGATCTCTTATCTGACCTGACATTAGACTCCTTGCTCCTTAAATAGGCATTTTGAGCTGGAGGAATAAAAAATGGTAGTAGAAACCTGCCAAGAATATGTTTGAGATATTTTAACCTAAAAGTAATGTTATATTTTGCATAAAATAAATTGTATATATTTTAAAAATAAATATAAAAAGCATTTTGTCATTGTGCA